>JADKLZ010079391.1:694483-736863 GCA_021533235.1 Biomphalaria straminea
TATAAGTTGGTTCACTCATTCTTCAGTTTATTTATAAGTTGGTTCACACATTTTTAAATTCATTTTTAACTGACAACAAATGAAAAATCTATAAAATCTTTTAAGTACTGTCTGTAGCTTTGACATCCTTTGGCTGACAATGGCTTAAAGTAATTGATCTACTATCTTTTGAACAAGATTTGCTTTATTATTAACATATACATCTGCCTCTTATTCAACTTGTAATCTTATGGAACAACCTTTTTTTATGATCTCAACAGACAACCACCAATAAGCTATCATCCTCTTCCAAACTTTTTATTGCATGCAACATCCAGCCTTGAACATCCTATGCACCTTAACTTCCACACTCAATTATTACATTGTCAACACCATGGTTTCCTACCTAATATTTCAACTAAAATGTAGAGACAGTAAAAGAATATACTGTGTAATTCCTATGTAATATTCTCAACATGAAGGCCCTATGTACTTTGGAATATACATTATGTCCAGAAGTAACATGTAGATCTATACAGTGCTTTAAAAAAAAACAAAATAGGTGTCAGTAGTCAATGATTATGTGCCGGTATTCAGTGATTGATTGCCTAACTTTTAAGTAGCAATAAATTAATTAATAATACATGTTAAAATACATGAAAAGTAATAATTTTTTCCCCACATTCTAAAAGGTGCTGGTATGCCGTAGGATCTATATGAAATAAAGATTTAAGTATTAAAGTAGCCTACAATTTTAAATTGCACAAACTTTTCAACAGAAAAATCAGATAAAGTAACATTTAGCTTTCTTTATCACCTCGAATCTTTAACAAATCTTTCCCAGTCCTCTGGTGACTTCAATCAAGATTATTTCAAATAGTCTGCAATGACATCATTTGAATAAATACAAAGCACTTAGATCAGATTTAGTGAAACAAGATGGCTATCCAGGGGAAAAAAATGGCATTATTAACTTTGAATTGAATTATATATTCTTAAAAAAAAACTAAAAATATCTAACACAGGAAATTATGCTGAGGTACTGGTTTTAACAAATCCATTGTGCTAGATAAAACTTGCATGGCTGGCAGAAATGTTTCCTTGTGTGTTGAAATATGTTATGTCAATAATATCATATCATTTTTGAAATGCTATAAAAAAAATTGTATCTTTAAGAAAGCTACCGGTCTCCAAAACCAATTTTAGAGAATGCTAAAATTAGTATCTGTTTAAAAACAAAATATTAAGATCAACCTTTCTGGGAGAGTTTGTCAGAAAAATGCACTAAGAATTCAATACCAGTTCAACACTGCATCTGAATTACCAATACTGAATCTAATGGCCAGAAGCAATGAACACAAAAATTAGTCAATAAGTTTTTCTGTTATTTTTTTTCTTTATTATTATTATTATTTAATATCTGAATTTTTTAAAATGTTTACAAATAAGATTTTTCAACCACAAAAATTAGGCAGTTGTTCCAATTAATTTACCAAACTATGATGTGTTCCACTGTCAAAAAAGTTTAGGAAAAATAGGTGAAAATTATACATGATCCAATTTTTAAATTTATTTTTGCATGCTGCTACAATACTTTATACTGTTTGGGACCAGCAGCCTGCTAGTATCTTTCAGGGAGTAGTTTCCTGATTTCAACAAGACTATAGAGTAGCGCTATGTGAATCCTGATTTTTCCCAATTCCAATACTTGAGGCTTACTTTTTCCCTATCCCAGTATGAATAATAAACTGGAAAAATAAAAGA
Source organism: Biomphalaria straminea (assembly GCA_021533235.1). NCBI lineage: Eukaryota > Metazoa > Mollusca > Gastropoda > Planorbidae > Biomphalaria > Biomphalaria straminea. The sequence goes on from JADKLZ010079391.1 coordinate 696,227, forward strand.
GTATTATTTGTATGCATTCAATTATTTTGGTGTTTTAAATTAAAATAATACTGTTTGCAACCAGCAGCCTTGCAGTATCTTTTCAGGGTGTAGTACATGTGTTCCAAGCTCCTGTTTTTTTCAGGGTCGACTCCAGAAACCTTTACAGTGTATGAGTTTAGTTCCTAGGCATCAGAGACATGGATTCAGTTATCCTTTGACTAGATGGCTATGCAAACAAGACTGGCTAATCGATCATGGAGTGATTAAACCTGTATATATCTACTTATTTCTTTAATTAAAACTATTAATACATAGCATAAGATTTTAGATTGTTGTTAAATCTGAGAATAATCTGAAAAAACTTCATAATGGCATGCTTTTCAAATAGCCTCTGATAACAAATTCAAGGCTTGGAGAGTAAATTCCCTGAGGAAAAATTAGGAGCCAGCAACCCTTATTCAGTTGGCAGCATACAGTAAAAATAATATCAATGTCTTCAAATCTGAAGATAAAGGATGAGTGCAGTATTTCATATGACTATTCTAACCCAGTTGAGGCAAGCTTATTTTCCTGCATTTTGTGCTGACAACACCTCTGTTATGCCGTCCTATTTTAAACTTGTTAAAGAAGGTCCCCTTTGGCATATGGTAATCTCCCATGTGGGATAAGTGTACGACCCAGCACAGCTATCAAATGGTAATTAGTGCTTCTATACTGTCCACATCAGCTTCCAGCAAAATATAGTTATTTGTAATGTTGTCTTGCCAGAGCATGCCTATCAAGAGGTGAAGGCACCTTTGATGGAAGCGTTTGAAGAGCCTTAAATGCCTTTACTAGAGCACCCAGCATACAGTACTGCACCCTGTATCAGCACTTGATATTCCTTTGGATAGTGGGACTATTGTGTGTGCAATATTCTAACCCTAACTACTGCCCAATCATTAATCTTATTTCTATAGTCATTTTGCAACTGCAGGAAGCCATTGAGAGACACATTTCAATTTTTTTTTTTACATTAAGAGGCCATATAATGCTAGGATGTTTGAAAGTATATTTTCATTCACATTTAAGATAAGATAATTTTATTGATCCAAACTAATGGAAATTCAGTTGATTACAATTGACAACCTCAGCATAACTACTGTACAAAAACAATGTTGATGACAAATTCGAACCACATTCACATACGAACACACATACACATTCACAACCAGCGCTTTATGAATTTGACTTCTATGTGCTTCTCGATGACTGAAAGTGGGACAAAAGAGTTTTTAAATCTTTCAGTTTTAGTCTTGATGGAAAGGAGACGACCACTTCATTCAGATCTTATGTTTAAAGTGTAAATGTTAATTGGTAGGAATAAAAATGTATAGAAAGATGTTAAAATACTTCGATTACTGCTGTTTCACAAGCGCTTTAACAATATAGGCTGTTTCTATTGTAATCATACATTTTGTTGAACACTGACAAGTTATTATTATTTGTACCTCATGTTCTTAATTTCATGTATTTTCTTCAGATTATTTATTTTTAAACAGGATAAAACCAATTACTAACCTGTTAGAAACATTCATAAAAAAGAAGAATTTGTAAAGCATTTTTTTTTATTTGTTAATTTTCTTTGAAGGCAAAACTTATCTCACACCTGTATTGCACAAGAAACTTATTGACATATCTTTAGTAATGTGTGAGAGTGTATGTTTAATACCTAAGTAATTAGCATTTTATATCAATTAATCATTTAAAAAGTAGCTAAAAAACAACTAAGTTATTGTTTATTTTGTCAAGCACATCTCTGTGCTGTTATAGCATGCTGTGTTCTCTAAAAGAGTGGTGCCCAATTTCTTTCATGTACATTTTTTAATGTGTGTTTCAAGATGCTAAAAATTGTCAATTCCAATGAAATTGAGACACAGCAGCTAGCACACCATGGGCTAAATAGCGTTACATCACTTGCCAATAGTTTGGTTATCACTGTTCTAAATTACTTGAATTTGTAAATACTCATGGAGAAGAGATGAATTAATGGGTTCCAAATGATAAAACAAAAGGAATCAAAGACCTTGTGTAAATCTAAAATGAATAGAAAAACAGTAAAGAACAAAAGATTTTATTCAATTATAATTCAATATTTAATCTGCCCACAACTTCTCTTACAGTAGCTATGAGGCTCTCATTCTCTTGAGGAGAATCAAGTATCAGACTATGCAGTCTGGCCATGTAGGTATCTATTGTCTCCAAAGTTGGTAATTCTCCAGTTCCTTGAAAAAAAAAATATTATATGAATTACCAACATTCCAGAATAATAGAAGATAATTATGCCCTATCCATGTTCATGCATTAAGCTAGTTGTGCATTTTACTATAAACTTAAATTCTGCAAAGTCATTGATATTCCTGGCTAATTCAGGCAACCCCTTCCATGCTTTAATGGCACTATGGAAGAAGAAGAATGTGATTACTTTGTCCTAGCATATGGAATAAGAAATATGTCTTTATCTTTGTGCACTCAGCAAAACCAAATTACAATCAATCAAACTGAAGAATAAACTACATTAGGATTGTTTATTTGATAGTGTGGTGTAAGGGTTAAAAAAAATCATTTTTAGATTAAACAGATGAAATTAAATGTGGTTTCTATGTTTCAAAATGAAACAGTGAAGCTCCTTCAATATGAAATCAATAATATTTGTTCATGAATATATAATTCTCATTAAAAATTAAATTGATCTCTTGCCTTGTTTATGGATCTAGACTAAAATGCTTCAAATGAAATCATAAACTTTAATTCATAATTATATTTTTTATTTTATACTTTACTTCAACAACAGAAGTTTTAAATTGAAAGGAGATATAAATTCAAGTTTAAAATAGGGTTTGTTTTTTCACAAACATTTGTTTAAATTAGCTTCAATGATATGAACAATGTCAAGTAACCAGTTACAAACTCACCTGGCAGTGGTAGAGAACTAAAAGATGATGTCAGACACGTCCGTAGAGCTTCCAGATGACTCAGTAAGGCTTGGTTTGTTTGCCGCTGGTGTTGAGCTTCTACCTCCAATCTAAAGAAACAGAGTAGATAAATTTATGCTCAGTTAAATCTACAAAGTTATTCTTAATCTCAACCTAAAACTTAAAATGATTGACTAAAACTATACATGGTCATGAAAGACACTACACTGTGTGAAACATTGAGACAAATCTATACTGCAAGCACATCAATAGAACGATCTTTGTTAATAGCTCCATTAATTGTTCTATTGTACTTAACACACACTTTTTTTAAACTTCAAATATCTGTATAGGCAGAAATAAGATTTAAAATTTAGTAATATGATGGCTTATTATGCCAGATGACACACAATCCATTAAGATAACATAATTTTTTTTATTGATCCAATCAATTGGAAATTCAGTATGATTACAATTGATAACCTCAGCATAACTACTGTACAAAAACATTATTGATGAAAAATTCGAACAACATTCACACACGAAACACATACACATTCACAACCAGCACTTTATGAATTTTACTTCTATGTACTTCTCGATGATGACAGCTGATCTTGTAACACTCTGACCGAAAGTGGGATAAAGCAGTTTTTAAATCTTTCTGTTTTAGTCCTAATGGAAAGGAGACCCCCCACTTCGTTCAGATCTTGTGTAAAAACAGGGATTAGACAAGGATGCATGCTTTCACACATAATATTTGTAATTGTAATTGATTGGGTCATGAGAATGATAGTCTCTGACAACAAAAATGACCCTAACTCAACACCCCAAAGACTTGGATTTTGCCAATGACATCTTTCTCCTCTTCCATACACAACAAAATGGTCAGGCTTAATTAATCAGAAGAAACAAAAAGAGTGGACAACTGATCAACAAAAAGAAAACTTAATGAGAATCAACAACAAACAAGAATGACACATCCTAAATAGGGACCATTTCATCTAACTGGATAGAAGGGCAAACAAAGGTGGTGGAACTGATGATGATATACAAAATTGCATCAATAAAGCCAGGTTTGCCTTAACCTCTCTTTTAGCTATCTGGTGCTCTATTGCACTTTCTTTACAGAACAGCTTATATCAGAACCTCTGAGTCTGTCCTTCTGTAGCATTCTGAGACATGGAGAATCACACACACACATTTTAAAATCCAGACCTGTGCCAACTGTTGTCTACAGATACTGGGCATTAAGTGGACCAAAAAGATGTCTACTGTAAACTTGTGGAAGAGAGACAAGCAGAAACCCATACATCAAAAAGAAGCTGGATAGGAAACAAATAGAGAAAACAAACAAACAATGTGGTAAAGCAGGCCCTGCAATTCACAGGGAAAGAGGAAAGTGGGCAGGCCTAACAGCGAAACTGAGGATACTGGAATGACATGGGAGTAAAGAAAAAAAGATGCTCAGATCCAAGTTTGATAGAGATATGTGGTTGCAGCCCTGTACTCCCTGGATTAAGCCAAGTAAGGTAAGCTATGTCATACTATTTGAGATTCTTAATTAGTAATAAAAAAAATATCTGGATGGGAGAAAAACTCAATAAAATTGTCTAACCTTTCCACTGCTTGTCTCATATTGTCTGTATGTTTACTTAGGATGGCATTTTGTTCCTCTAACTCTGTCGTCTGCTTCCTCAGTTGTCTTAATTCTGCATCTCTAACTGGAGAAAATAAAATATATGAAAAAGAACATTGTAATATTGTTCCCTCATAAACTAAATTAATATTATACACAATGTACCACATACAGAAAGTTTAGAATCAACCAATAAAATAAAGACATGAATATTACAAAAAATGGTTAAAATTTTGTATGCAACAACTGATAGTAGGGCATATTATTTGGAAAACTGAATATATTTTTGCATTGTATGGTTAGACATGAAGTATACCAATATTAAGACCTACTTAAAAGGATGGCAAAATAAATAATCTAATATAATTGGGGTAAACCCATGAATTAAAAATTGTATAAAAAGAAAGCATAACAAATCAGATAAGAACTTAAGGCTAAAATGTTATTCATTCAATTATATGCCAAAACAAGAATATATGTCTTCTTATAAAATGTACAAAATTTAGGCTATACTAGACTAGAATTGATATTTCCAATTGGGTAAAATAAAATACCAGTACATTTATCTATCAATGTTTAGAGAAAAAAAAAAGAAAGATTTTGTGTTGGGACTTGGTAAGATTATTTAAGAATTTTGGGGGATAAAAAGCAACATCCCATACAAAAACTCTTTCTTGAACTATTCAAGAAAACCATTACACAGAATATATAAATATTCTTATATAAAAATTTGCAGTTAAAAATGTCATGTGAAGTTAAGTTTGATAGTTGTTGGACAGAAAGAAACAGATAAGACTTAAAAATCCTATTTTGTGAACAAATGCACAGCTCAATAAGAAAAAAAAATTACAAAGAAAGTTTGAGCATGGGTCAAGAATAATGTAATCATCTAGAGAAGTTTTATGGAAGACTATTTCACAATTTAATAGTGTAATATTGAAAGCTCTTCGTCAGTCAAACTACCTCAATACTTGTATGATTTATGCAAGTGATTTATTTGTGTTCATCCATGGAGTATTTAATTCATTTGATTGAGTTGAGCATTGTAGAACGGGAAATAAATTGTCTATGACAGTTCAAATGTGTATACATTTTAATGACCATCCTGTATACTTGTCTAATTTGTATTTACTCTGTGTTCCCCTCCATTTTTATTTCAGAGACTTCCGTTTTCATTGATTTATAAAAGATCAAGATATTGTTAAAGTCAAACAGAAGGGTTTCTAAAATTGAGAATTTAAGCCTCTACAGCACTTACTAAAAAGAAAATGGCTGATTATGACAGAAGTAAAAAAAAATTTATTCAAACCTTTGTTATGATCCAAGAATTCCTCAGTAAAAATAGGAATGTCAAAAGTGCCTGATTCGTCTTCCTCCTTGCACCCTGTCGATGTCACTCCTTGAAATTCAGGACTTTCATCGTCTTTAAGCACCGAAAAAAAAAGACAATACAGAAAAATATGACACGTGTTCAGTCAGTAGAACTGATGAATTGTCACACAGCTAGAGATCATTTGGAAATACATGTTAACTAAGATATGTCTTGGTGCAATATACAAATTAAAGATAATGCTGAACATTCAGATACAAACTAAGAGCCAGGATAAAAAGAACAACCTTAGATTATAAAAATAAGTAAAAACTGGGTAGATGGTAACACTTGCAAGATGCTCTTTATAAATCCTGAAGAACTTGTAACATAACCAAGTTTTAATTTTTGACAATTGCATGTCAAATATTTTCACATCTCTGCAAATAGACTGGAAGTTTTCTGAAATTGGCAGGAAAATGTCCGCAGCCAAGAAACCATTGTCGTAATTTTTGTGTTGAAGGTAAAACTTTTAGACTTTTCAAATTACCTTGAGGTTAGCTCTCATGTGTATGGAGTGTACACTTACTTGCTTCTAAGAAGCCCAAAAACTAATAAGTTATCTTAGGATTTTATAATAAATTCTTAAATGAGTTTGTAGAATAAGAGATACAGTTATTACACATTGAAATTAGAATGTTCCATTACACACTGAAATTAGAATGTTCCATTACACATTGAAATTCAAATGTTCCATTACAAATTGAAATTCAAATGCTCCATTTCACATAGAAATTAAAATGTTCCATTACACATAGAAATTCTAATGTTATATTACACAGAAATTCTAATGTTACATTACACATTGAAATTAGAATGTTACATTACCTTTTCCTTTCTTATCAATCTGTTGTTTAAAAGTTTTGTAGGTCTCTGTTTTTTTATAAGCCTCTAGATCTTTCATGTATTTCTCTTTTTCTCTTTCAGCATCATCTAAATAGCGCTAAGAATGGAAACAATGAGTACAATAATCTATAAAATGTAACATAAAATACATTGTAAAAAAAATGAAAAAATGTTTTTATTAAAGTTGTGTTACATTAAAAAAAAGTTATTTCAAAGTTATAGTTGTTTGAAAAAAATTTTGCAAGTCCCAGACTATATTTCTGAGACTGAAAGTACTGTTGTTGTTTTTTTTTAGCTATTAATTTTTTTTTATCTGTAGACAAATTAGTTAAAAATCAATTCAACATTATAACTACCAACAACAGTGTGCTTAATGAGAAAGAGATTTCAATATTCAAGGAAAATGTATTTCTCAGTCTTATCTAGAACAATAAACACAAATTGTAACTTCTAGCCTAACCGCTAAGAAAGCCACATTAAACGTTATGGCTCATGAAACAGTGACAGTTTGTACAATCTTTTGCTGATTGTCATTGCTAAGCAACTAAAAGAAATCTGAATCAGATAAAACTTAAGTTTTATTTGAAGACTTTTTAACTGTTTTTATGGGGGCTCAAAATACCTAAAATATGGCAAGTGAAATGGTACAATAGGAATAGTTTGGGATGAATTTATCAAGTCAATGTAAAATTAAAACAGCTATGCATAAGATAAAATCTGATGATGCTACAGTTTTAGGGAAGTGAATTAAAGGATTGCTAGAGAGATATAGATTTCCCAAAAAGCAAGACAACATTTTGCCATGAAAAGAAATTAATCTTGTTATTGGTGATTGTAACCAGATATCTTGAGTATACTTGACATTTATTAATCAAGTTTCTATCACCTCACACTGATACCTATTCACAACACCAATTACTGACAAATCTTCTAATATATAAAAAAGAAATTGTTTGAAAAAAATTGATTACAATTAGCTTGCAACAAATATATTCTCAAAACACAAGGACATTGTCTTACTTGTTTTTCATGTTGTGCTAAGTGTGACCATTCATTTCCTAGCTGCTTTGACATCTCTGCAAATGACAGATTTGGTTTTTCTTGACGAATGAGTTCTCTTCGCTCATTAAGAAAACGAAGATACCCAGACAGCGGTTGTTTTGGAGCATTCATGTCCTTGACATTCTTTTTCCTTTTCTTCCCTTTAGTCCAGCCTCCTTTTCTTTTCATAGGCTAAAAAAAAAAACGTTTGATTGTTTAAACATGTAAAGTTTGACATGATTAAAACTTTTCAATCAAAAACAATAATATTACAATTCCCTAGACTTATATATATATACACACACAAAATAGAGCAGACACAAAATAGAGCACTAAGATACATAACAAATCAATATTCACATTTGACTAGAGTAACACCTTTGGTAAAATCACTAAATTTAGAAAGCCTTCAGGACAGAAGACTCAAAAATAAAGTAGCAATAAACATAAAACACTTAACCATAATCTTCAAATTCAAAAAGAAAACTTAAAAAAATACTCAGAAAGACACAAAGAAAAAGGCACATTCCTTATCCCATATGCTAGGACAAATTTGTACAAAAGCTCCTTCTACCCTGGCGCTATTAGAGCATGGAATGGATTGCCTGAGCTAGCCAGGAAAACCAGTGACTTGGCAGAATTTAAGTCATTGGTTAATATGCATGACTGAATGGATGACGCGTCGGACGTAATCATCTTCTTTTTTGAAGTAACGTCTGTATTGTATAAGATAAGATAAGATATATATATATATATATATATATATATATAAAAACAGCACTTTTTTTTGTGAAACATTAGGTACCGGTACTCAGAGATGGATTGCCTAAATTTTAACTACTAATAAATTAATAATAAACTTTAAAATAAAAGAAAAGTAATATCTTTTTCCCCACATTGAAAAAAGGTGCTATTACACCATACCAGTGTGTACTGCCACAAAAACCGCTGCATGTAGGCCTATATATGTTTTTTTTTTCTCTTTATGATTAAAGTTAAATTTGATTTCAAAGTAATCAAAAGGAATTGTTCTTAGTCCTAAAGACAAACTCACAAAGTTTTATGACATTGCTATTTAATTTGTAAATTGTTTATCAATAAAAATGTATTAACATGCATGACCTAACATTTCCAACTTTATTGTAAGGAGATACAGAAAATAGTACCTGGAGTACAAGTAATAAAACAATAAGTTGAAGGTTAATTTTTCAAACTAATATATTTTAAACTGGCACAATAGTTTCTCCAAATGCAGTCATTAATAAAAATAAATGTATTAAACAGAAGAATCATTAAGCTAAAAACACACTGATTAACTGACAGATCTTCCCAACTACTCTAATGCTTTAAATGTAAGCTATTATAGCACAGTACAGAACAGGCCAGGGCCTGTTGGCTCATATTTTCACGGCTATGGCCAAATTTTGACTCACTGTGCCCCTGCTGCAGGGAAAAAGAGGAAACTGTGTCTCCTATTCTTTTTGACTGCCCCAGACTTGCTTATCTCCAAATCTACAGGTCTGGGAAACAGAAATTCTCGACCTGTATGGTGACCTGTATGCACTACGCAAAACAGATGTGTTTCTATCCAGGGCTTTTGAAATACAGGGTTTGAACCTCTCAAGCCCTCACTCAAAAGAGTTTGATGATGACGATGAATGCTTTAAATAAATCCTAGCAAAAGATCTTACACAATCCAGACTGAATTATTTAGTAACCAGAATGTGGGATAAATTCCTTCACTATCTATAAAAGTGGTCAAGTTCAAATCCCAAGCTAATTGCTGAGCTCATAAATACAGTACAGTAACATTTCCCAGGATATGCCAGCTATGTCCCCTAAAGAGCTGGGACAAGAGCACTCTGAGCGTGCAATATAATAAAACACATACTATACAGAAAGTATTTTCAAAAAACAAAACTATAACAAAAGTCATGTATTCTGTGTTCAGGAGTGTTCCATGAAAAATGTCAGGGAACCTAATTAAATCATCAGTTTGAGATGACCACTTTAACAGGCAGATGCTAATTTTGTTTTTGTGAATATATTTACAATAAACTTAAAGAATACTAAACTTTCATTAGAACGCTCATATTGTTTCTTCACCAATAATCTTATCCAATTATGGTTTTTAAAAAAAAAAACATCAAGTGGAAAAAAAAAGTGTATCACAAATAGGTGAACATAAAAATAGTCATAAGAATAGAGTTCAGAATGATAAAGCAAATGTTATGTTCCAACCAACTTTCTTTTTTTTTTTTTACCTCTGAATGGTGTTCTTGGGTTTCCTCTGGAACAATAGAAAGACCTGGAACAAAACAAAAACAAAAAATTCATGGCAAACTTCTAAAATAGTACTCTAAACACAGTAAGAAATACATCTTTAAGTATCACAATATACAAGTCCGAAAGTCTTTTTTTTTATTTTCAGGCCCTGCCAACCTATAGGAGATTCATTCATTCATTCATCAAACTTCATTTGAGTGAGGGCTTGAGAGACTTAAATCCTCTCTTGCAAAAGCCCTGGACAGAAACCCTGCTGTCTTGCGTAGTGCGTAGGTGTCACCATACAGGTCGAGGAGATTATAACTTTCATTTCATTCTGTCTTTTTTAAGACCTTAAGGTTACCTAAAAATCAGTGAGTTTATTGTGTCTAGCTTTTGTTTCATTAGAAAAGAAAAATTGCTTCAGATCACTTCTGATCCTTATTGGAAATAAGTGGTGGTCACAGAACAATAACATTTCACATAAGTGAACAGATAAGTTCATTGAAATAAAGGCTAGTTCTTGTTTCAAACATTGATGACATCCCAATGCCCATGAAAATCAAAGCTAAATAAATGAACATTATATTTCATAGTTATACAATTTCCCTTTTTTTTTTTAATAACACCCTCTTTCTCAACATTTTAAATTTTATGTAAATATATTGGTAAATAGATATGATTTCTTCAAGTTCTTTTAAGCCAGCTAATGAAAAAAAATACATTATAGCTTCAATGTCTTTCAAATTAGGAAAGATACAGACTTGTTATGGTGTTTGTCAACTAATTAAAAACAATTTTTTTTTTCATTGTTATTCATTGTTTTGTTTGCCAGTGGAAAAATTTCATTTGTATATGATACAGATAGAAAAAAAAAGATCTAAAAGAAATCAAAAATCCATAAACAATGAGTAAAAACTTGTTGATATGGCATGATACATTTTTCAAAAAAATGGTTAAAATAAATTCTTACCATGATTAATCGCTGCTTGACTTACGCTGCTCAAAAATGGACTCTCACTGGACAAAGCAGACAAAAAAAAGATGACAAAAATGAGTGATACAAAAACAAAAGTTTCATAGGGAGAAAAAAATCAATGCTTATCAAATTTTACTTTTAAAACTTAAAAACAACAAAACAAAAGAAATGTAATGAAAAAAAAAATTTTCTTTGCTAAAAAAAATTACCCAGCGTCAACAGTAAGATCATTACTTTCTTTAGAAACTTCATCATCAAATGTGTCAAAGTTTGACAAACTGCCAAGTGAATTCAAATCCATTTTAATCATCAGGTCATTAACTGTAACAATGAATCAGACAAGAACATTAAGGAAAACTTTAAATGCTCAAGTACATTACAACTGATAAACGGTGACACTCATTTTAAATAAAGTCAGTGGTTACTTTATAACTCCACATAGGGGTAACATTCAGGAAGCATCTTGTTGTCCCAAGCCCTGGTAAAGGTGTTTGGACATGAGACAGAAACCACTACAACACAAAGCCAAAAAGACCTTGGGCATGGTGACTCCTCTCAAAAAGAGCTCATGGGAAGTTGGGATACTGACAAATCTAATGTTGCATGGAGATTGTTAGACCAATAAGCAAAGATGGCTCAGTAGCCAAGCCAAACCAAGTTCAATTGCACTTAAGTTTCTTGACCACGCTTCCCATAAGATATAATAGGCCTATAAATGTATTTAATAAATTATACTTTATTATACATATCCAACTATATTATATATATATATATACTAAACTAATAGACTTTAGTTTGTGTAACTATAATTATAGTATTTATATATTATTATATTCTAGTCTATTATTTATTATAATCTAGATATTCTATATTAATCATTTAATTTTAATTCAGTCATTCGTTGAGTAGATCTAGATCTATATTAGTATATATTATATAATATTTTAAAATCAGAATTATGAGAATATCAATATAAATATAATAAAAATAATTTTAATAATCAATATCAGTTAAATAAGATACTACTGTACTTCTAACTTACTAAAATATTAAACTAAGGCTAAGCCTAAGGAAGACTAAGCTAATTAATAGTAGTTAGTATATTTATGTATATGTAAGTCACAGTTACTGAGTTAGTAGTATAGATTCTAGATCTAGTCACTCTAGATTTAAATTTAGATTTTAGATCTGAGTCCTTGCCTTGGCCTTGCAGTAGATTTGAGTCAATTCTGACTAAAGTCAACTTTGACTTTATAGAGTTTAGGACCACTAAAGTTAAAAGACTCTTTACTTTTTAGTCTTTAATTTTAGTTAGATCTAGAATATAGCTCTAGACCGCACCAGATGGAGAGAGACAGTGACCAAGAAAGCTATGGACAGCGAAAGAGCATGGGCCTCAGCTCTGGAAGAAAAGCGGACAAAGCGGAAAATGGCCAGCTCCTCTACCACTGTAGCGAAGACCACCTTTACCTGCGATACTTGTGGACGGGAGTGTCTCTCCAAAATAGGGCTCCACAGCCACACGAGGAATTGTGCGAGATAAACCATAGTCGTTCTACGACTGAAGGAGGCCAATGATGAATGATGATGAGATCTAGAAAGTCTTTAAAGGGAAACTCTCATAGTTTTTCAAATTTGAGTTATTGATATATTTAAATTCTGTGTAAAAAGTTGTAATAGTAAACATTTTACCATTTTTTATTTAAGGCTATGTGCGACACTAAACACCTTTTTTTTTTATTTATCAATCAAATTACTCTAAACTTTATATGTATACTCCCTATGAATAACCATTTTAAAAAATGTGGTTAAAAATGTTTTCTTATTAATGGTTGTCGTGGCAACGGCCGCCATATTGGATTTTTGTATATTGTTTTTAAATCGCTAAGGCTTTAAAACTATTTAAGCTATTGCTAAACAAAAATATACAATGTGTAGACCAATGATTCCAGAATATTTTCTATAGAATAGTTTCTGAATATAGTAAAAACTTTTTTTATAATTTTTTTTTCTAACCTTGCTAATTTTTTTTCAATTTTTTCAAATATTTTCTTGCAATTAAGACAAAATATTAATTCAAACTTAAAAAAATGTTCTATAGAAGTTGTTGTACATGGTATAAACAATAAGCTGGACAAGTTTGATTGAATTCTATGCAGCATTAGTGAAGGAGTAGTAAAAAAAGTGAATAAAAATAGTATTTTGAGAAAATCGAAAGAAAAGAAGACAAATTTATATAAAACTAATGTAAATACCTTACAAAAAAAAATTATAAAAACATAAGTAATTATTTGCCAATCGTGAAAATTATATTTTCATGTCCAGAAATGGTTGGGCTATTTAAATTAGGTAAAAACTGAAAATTCAAATTTTAGACCTTTTTACCCAAATTTAGTGTCCCACATAGCCTTAAATGCTTAGAAACATTTATATTTAATAAATCAGACAGTAAATTATTGACATCTAAAAAACAGGATTCTTTGAGATTCTGTTTTTATCTCAGGCATACGTCACTCCCCCCAAAAATGCTGAAATAGAAACCAGATTTAACCAATCGTGTCGCTTCTTTCTTACAGTAGTTGTCAGGCTCTTAAGGCATAGTCCAGAGCTATGCTATAGTTTTTTAGAGAGAGAGACAGACAGAGAGAGAGACAGAGAGAGAGAGAGAGAATGATGCAAAAGCATTAGGATAACCAACTGGAGAAAAAAAAAACATTTTCATCTAAGCTTCTCCCTATCCCAAGAAGTAAATATATCGTGTGTTTGACTGATTCGAACAAACTGGCCAGTGTAAGGCTAGTCTAGACGACGTGTAGTCTTTCATGACAAGACAACCAAGTGATATTAGCAAGCATCAAGCCGAATAAAGCGTCTGGACCTGATGGTATTCCAGCTAGATTACTCAAGGAACTTAGCAAAGAACTAGCACCTGTGTTCAAAATACTTTTTCAGGCATCTCTTAACCAGGGCAGAGTACCAAGGGACTGGAAAGAAGCTAATGTCACACCTCTATTTAAAAAAGGAGAAAAATCTGACCCAGGAAACTACAGACCAGTATCACTTACCAGCATCACATGTAAAATCCTAGAACACATAATATGTAGCAACATCATAAACCACTTAGATAAACATAATGTCCTTACTCCATACCAACATGGCTTTAGGAAACATAGATCATGTGAAACACAGCTAATAGGACTAATTGATGACTTTTCAAAAGGCTTAGATAATAGTGAACAAATAGATGCTATCTTACTAGACTTTTCCAAAGCTTTTGACAAAGTTCACCACCATAGTTTGCTTAAAAAATTAAAATATTTTGGTATTGATGGTCCATTGCATCAGTGGATTAAAGATTTTCTGATAGGAAGAGAACAAACTGTAATAATAGATGGTTCTAAATCAACACCAATAACAGTAAACTCAGGTGTACCACAAGGAACAGTCTTAGGTCCACTACTATTTCTAATTTACATAAACGATTTACCAAATTGCATTAGTTCAGGAACAAAAGTTAGATTATTTGCAGATGATTGCATAATATATAGGACAATAAAAACAACACAAGACACAGAAATTTTACAAAAAGAATTAGATAAATTACAGAAATGGGAATCAAATTGGAGCATGTCTTTCCACCCAGAAAAATGTCAGTTATTAAGAGTAACAAAAAAACTAAAACAAATTAATTCCACTTATCTTATTCATGGTAAACCAGTAACACAGACTAAAAACGCAAAATACCTAGGTGTTATAATAAATGAAAAACTGTCATGGAATCCCCATATTGATGAAACTATAAAAAAATCAAACAAAGCATTAGGGTTTATTAAAAGAAATTTCTATAAATCAAAAAAGGACATAAAACTAAAATGCTATTTAACCTTGGTTAGGCCAATAATAGAATATGCATCCTCTGTTTGGGACCCCTCAACTCAAGAAAACATTAAGAAACTAGAACAGACACAAAATAGAGCAGTACGATTCATAACAAACGAATATTCACATTTCACTAGAGTAACACCTTTAGTAAAATCACTAAATTTAGAAAGCCTTCAGGATAGAAGACTTAAGAGTAAAGTAGCAATTATACACAAAACACTGAACCATAATCTCCAAATACAAAAACAAAACTTAATAAAATACTCAGAAAGACATAAAGATAAAGGCACATTCCTCATCCCATATGCTAGGACAAATCTGTACAAATGCTCTTTCTTCCCTAGTGCCATTAGAGCATGGAATGGTTTGCCTGAGCTAGCCAGGAAAACCAGTGACTTGGCAGAATTTAAGTCACTGGTAAATATGCATGACTGAATGCATGACGCTTAGGACGTAATCATCTTCTTTTTTGAAGTAACGTCTGTATTATATAAGATAAGATAAGTTGTGTGTTGAGTGGTCAGGCGAGAAAATAAACACTGCCGTGGTTAGTCAAGCATGTAAATCTACTTTCAACATGCATTTTTTTTTCTTTGCTTACAATATTTAGATCTAACTGCATAGACGAAGATATATTTCTTTTACGAGAATGTAAACTTTACTGTTATGTTTTCCGTTCTTCAGCAGGTACTGGGAGTAGTAATTAGTAAAAGATTGTGTATCTATGTGTGACGTCACATAGAAACTATGTGAAAATCTGACCGTTTTGGATGCGCAGAAAAATTAGGTCAGAAAAACATCAATTACTAAGTTATTCTTGCAAATAAAAAGAAAAGAATAATATATTCATTATCTGTAAATCCAAACACATATTATATATATCAAAAATTGTCAAAGCCAAAGCCATGGGAGTTTCCCTTTAACGTTAGTCACCGTTGGCGTTAGTGAGTTCTAGTGTAAAGAAAAAGATAATAATATAGATCTATCTATATCTAATTGTTACTATACTCATTATAGTACTGTCTATCTATTGACAATGACACTTGACAGTGTTCAGATTCAATTGTCACTTATCTATTTATTATAATAATTATTATTATAATAATATTATTTTATTATAATAAATTATAATATTATTTATTACCAGCAACTCATCAACTAAATAAAATAAATCAGGTTTCGACTATTTCCAGGTTTCTCTTATAAATATATATAAAGTCATTTCCGTGTAGCGAACACCCGTTATTTTCTGAAATTTACGAACAGCCCACAATATTTGTTAAAATGAGCCTTTAAGTTATTTTAATAACTAAGACGAAACCGGTCTATTGTTTTTATTTATACTCCATTTCTTTATAGTTCAGACACAGCTAATTTCGTTTACTCTGAAAAACAAGGGTTTTACACGGGTTCAAAGGGCACTGGTAGGACGATGCCATTGTTTTTCTTCTAGGACAGAAGGAGGGTAGGTCCGGGATTAAGAAGATTTTTTTGATCTAGCATAGGTCGTAGGTCTAACATTTTTACTTAATGTTGATTTCTTTTAGGTGTTAAACCAAGTGTGATGTGAATAAGTAAAAAGAAAGGGAATATCGCTAAACCAAGTGATAATGACTTGGAATAAATGTGAATGAAAAAAAAATGTTTTTATGAGTGCACAATCCTGCCTCTCTCTCTCTCTCTCTCAAGTCTCGCAAACTCTCTTTCTTAATTAAACACCTAGCATGGTACCATAAAGAAAAAAATAGCAGGAGGGACAGTTATTGATCAATCTGGTACCAAATTAGGTTACAATCACAGACTGGAGTGAGCGGGCTAAACGCGCGGGGTCGCTGGAGTCAAACATTTTATTTGTTTTTTGGGTCAACTAGATTCTAGATCTACAAGATGATCTAGGTAAGGGCCTTTGTAAAGTTGAGGGTTTAGCAGAGAAGGGACCAATTAAAAGTGGACAAAGTAACACTAATATGTCAGTCTTGAGTTGGTTTAAAAAGAAATTAATATTAAAATTAAAAAAATGAAGATAATATTATTTTTAAATACAATAAACAAGAGGTGTTCGCTCGTGTACAGCAAATTTCGCTAGTGTACAGAGATGAGTCAGAGTATGGTGTTCGATACTGACGTACATGGTCATGGTTACGCTGGACCTCATTGATTACCTGACCCTCTTCAACATCATTTTTTTATTGTAACTATGCGTAGCGTAATAAAACAATCTAGATATTTGTATGGGCAAATGGATGACGAGTTTATAGATGTTTTTTCCTAGGATTAACCATTACGGAGCTATAAAAATTCAAATGCAAAAATCGCTTAATTTTTTCCCAAGACGGACATTGTCACATTTGACATTACTCTTCTGTCTCTACTACTCTATTTTAACGGAAAAAAATGCAGATTATAAATATGTAATTAGTTTTCTTCTGCAGTCCTCGGAGATAAATAGTTTTTAAAATATTTATTTTTACGTTTTTTTTTATTACCCTGAGAATATAGATCTAGAGTTAGAGTCTAGATCTAGATCTATTCATATTATCAGAGATCTATATTTTCATTGGAAATACGCCATTTTGATTCAACCATAGATTATCTCCCTTAAGTTAATTGCCAACTCTTCTGTTTGTATTTTGTCTTTTCACTAACAGCTATTGGATCTTATAGTGAAACTTATTTAGAAAATACAAACAAGCATTTTGTATAACTAAACATAAATTATGTAATAAAAATAACAACGTAGATCTACAAAGACAAAAAAAATAATATTCACATTAAATATATAACCTCTAATTTTAAGCTTGACATGTTGTAGCCATAACGTAATTTAATCTTTGTTATTTTTACGATTATAAAAAAAAAATATTTATCTAACTATTTATCTTACTTCATTCAAGTATATTTCTTTCACTTGTTCCATTCCAAACAAAATAATTAATAGTTAATAAACATACCGGTGATCCTAACAGTGGCTGACGTAATACGGCGCCGGCGAAGCTCCGAACAGGGAGAGGTGATTACATCACACCTAGTTCTGTCGTGAAGACAAAGATCATGAACTCGCCGCCATGATCTCAGGTGTCGGCGTGTGTGAAAGGTACAGAAGAAGAAAGGGAGATAATAGCCACCGGTACGGTACTACGGTACGGTAGGAGAGAAAAACTGGCTTGGGACTACGTAACAGAATGTAATACTTGTGTATTGATGAAAAGAGGGGGAGGCGGTAGGTGGTATCGCTACCCACCCCCAACCATTGCTCAACAAATTTTGTGTACCATAATAGAGGAGCATTTTTTTTTCTGTTAAACTCCACCTTTACGGAGGGGAGGGGGAGAGGTGGCTATACTATAGATAGATCTAAACAAAATGGTGAATGGATATCTCTTTCCAACTCAGAAAATTATTTTTTAAAGAAAAATGAAAAAAAAAATCTATAAAAAGCGATAGATATAAAATATTGTTTAGATTTTAAGTTCTTTTCTATATCCAAATCTTATAATTATAAACTTATTTTTTGTACTATTTTTTCGCCATCTAATAATCTGACATTATGCATTTGGATATAGAATTTAGATACCGGTATTTATAAAGATATAGATCTATATTATTATGCAGTATATATGTATACGTTCCTACACTGCAGGCAGAGCCTGAAACCAGGGAAAGATTCTACGATGAGACAGAGTCCTGTGCAAGATGGACACTACTGACAAACTTATTATCATGGGTGACTTCAACGCTTGAGTGGGAAACGACTACAGCGCTTGGCCTAGGTGTTCTAGGTAGGCATGGCATTGACAACTGCAACTTTAACGACAGGCTTCTGTTGGAACTCTGCTCTAAAGCAAAGCTTGCGATAACCAACACATTTTTTCAACAAAAAAGCCGTTTCAAGACCATGTGGATGTATCCACGATCAAAGCACTGGTACCTGTTGGATTACAAAATAGTGAGGCAGTTTGATGTCAGGAATGTGGTGCACTCTAGAGTAATGCCCAGTGCCAACTGTTACACGGACCATCGTGACTCGTCTTGTCAGGACGAAGCTGAACATCACCATCAAGATGGTAAAAGAAAAGATGGCCTGCCTATTGGGCAAAGAAGCTAAATGTCGAAAGGCTGGCTGACGTATGAGAACGCTTTAGTGTACTATTCGAGGCTGATCTTCAAAAGCCCCATAGGACGATGATCCAGTGAGTAACTGGAGGCAAATAAAAACGATACCTCAGGACTTGACGGCAAAGTCATGGGATATTGCAGTAAGCTCAACAGAGACTGGTTTGATGAGAACAATACCGCAATTCAATAACTGTTAAAGAATAAGCATAAATACTATCACTCTGGTCTCGTGAACCCTAATGACAACGCAGCCAGAACTCTCTATAAACTCTTGTCACACTCTGCAGTCAAAGGTCATCATTTCATCTCATCTCAGCCTGTGGTCCCTACTGGGGCATAGGCCACCAACCAGCTTTCTCCTGGTATCTCGGTTCTGGACGAGTCTCTCCAACTGTCCCTATGTCTTGCCCATCTGCTTGGCTTCTGTTTCCAGATCGCGGCGCCATGTATTCTTGTGCCGTCCTCTATTCCTCTTTCCTTGGGGGTTCCAGGTTAGGGCTTGCCTTGTTATGTTGGATGCAGGTTTGAGCAGGGTGTGACCTATCCATCTCCAGCGTCTCTGAAGGATATCTAGTTCTTAGCAACAGTTCCTCATTCGAGATCTTGTCTGGCCAGCGGATCATAAGAATCTTTCTCAGGCAGGTGTTGATGAAAACCTGGATTTTTTTGACGGTGGTGATGGTGATTCTCCAGGTCTCTGCTCCATAAAGTAGCCTTGTATGGGCTTAACAATGATGTTAAATAGCCTTATCTTGGTGGTGGTGCTTAGTTCCATAGATCCCCAGGTGTTCTTCAGCTGATGGAAGGCTGCTCGAGCTTTACCAATGCGGGTTTTGACATCTGCATCTGTTCCTCCATGGTGATCTATAATACTGCCTAGATAGGTGAAGCTTTCCACCTCTTCCAGCGCCTCACCCTGGACTGAAATGGTGGTAAACGAATAGGCATACACTGCCGCCTCTTTCAGTCTATCTATAAACCTCGGGAAAACAGAAGTCATGTTTCAGAAGTCACCCAATAAAACATACTCAGCTCGAGGGATCACAGTAAACGGACAACTCCTTAACGTGGTGGACCACTTCACATATCTAGGTAGTATAATGTCAAATGACGCCTCACTTTCAAGGGAAGTTGATAACCTTCTGCCCAGGGCCAGTAGGGCTTTCAAACGCCTTCAGGCGAGAGTTTGGCGGAACAAATAGCTCCGCCTGCCTACACAAATCAATGTCTACCAGGTGGTGGTTCTCTTAACCCTTCTATATGGCTCTGAGACATGGAGAAAAAAAACTAAGAATTTTTTAGCGCTTTCACCAAAGATGCTTGCGCTCCATCATGGACATAAGGTGGTAAGATCGCACTACAAACAGCGATTTCCTTGCGAACGTCGGTATGGAAAGTATAGATGAAACGTATGGTCTGACATTTACGCTGGGCAGGGCACGTATCCCGTATGGGAGACGAACGTATGCCACAGACAGTCTTTTTTTGGTGAGCTAAAAGGTGGTCCACCCGTAACAGAGGCGCCCAACGGAAACGCTTCAAAGACCAGTTTGTGCGTAAACTTTCCTTGGATGACATAGAAGAGAGCACCTGGTTGCACGCGGCCTCAGAACGAGACAGCTGGAGGTCACTCACGAAGGCCGAGGGATACACATCTGAGACCAAAACAAAATCTGCTGTCGAGGACAAACGCAGGCGGCGAAAAGAAAATCTAAATTATTTTCTAAATCGACCACCTGCGGACAATGGTTAAGCTAGCCCTGGATGTGGCAAAATATGTAGGTCACAGCTAAGCTGGGCAGCCACGGGAAATACTGCATTCCTTAATAATCTTCGGACTCGAAGACAAGCCTTATAGATCTAATTATACAGTAGGAATTGTCTTTTTTTTCACCTTTAAGATGTAAATATCTGAGGGAGCTGAATCAAGACTTTAAATTACACATTTGGCATCACTAAAGGGTATAACAAAAAAATATCGGCGTATGCATACACTCGGCTACAGACAATCTAGATTCCATGTTTCGAGTCAAGAACTAGTCTCGTCTATAGAGTCTAGATTCTAGACCCAGTCAGTGCTAAGAATAGTTCTATAGTCTTTAATAATTCTATTCTCTTTAGATCAGTGATTATGTGTAATAGACTCTACCATCTATTAATTAATTTTCATATTAAATTTAATGTAGATTCTAGAATCTAAATATTACATATACTATGATATACAAATGAAATAGATGCATTAATTTTGATTAATTATAATTTAAAATCTTATTCTGCATCGGAGGGTTATGCACAAAGGCTGTGTGAAGTGTGTGTTACAAAATGTATGCAAGCTTGGCACCGTGTTGCATGATAATAGATCTATAATTTATAAAGGAAGGAAATGCTCGCTTCTCAGAAACAAAGAAATGTAGGCTTATTTAAAGTGTGTAGATCTAATCTGTGTTGTATTGTTACTAACTAGAGTAGTCTATAATTTTTAGATCTAGAGTAGATCTAGATCTTAGAACTTTTATCTAAGAGTTAAAGAGTACAGTTTGTTTCTATAGTATAATCTATATCAGAATATCAGTATATGAGTATATCTAATTCTACTAGAATTTCTAGAGTAGTAGTAGAAGCTAGACATCTAGATGTGTATATATAATATATATACACTCAAGATCTAGATATAAAAAAAATATAGAAATTTAATATAGACTACTCCTACTACTAGATCTAACTCCTTTATAATGAAATACTCAGAATAACTTTTTTTTTATATATAAAATAAAGAACTTTGATATATCTAGATCTAGATTCTATATAATATATAGATCTACTTTACTATAATAACTCTATACTTATATATAGATTATAGATAGATATAGATCTAGATCTATAGACTCTAAAATATCGGAGCATTTATATAGGTTTTGATTATTATCTAATTATGTAGATCGATCTAGATTCTAGATAGATCTATATATATTTATTATATTATATATAGATCTATTAAATCTATATATTATAAATATCTAATACATTACTGTGAATTTGTGCTTTAGTTGGTATTTTAATGAAATGGTGTCTATTTGTAACTCTAGCCTAGCCTTATGGAAAATTGTATTGCTTGCTAGATGATTTAATCCTGGGCAACTTCTGTTATTATTACAAACAAAAGACACATAACATGGTGTTCATTCCTTTTTAGGCTTTGTTTCTTTCAATCTCTCTTTCTCATGTTTTCTCATTATTCCATATTAACTACACTGCTCACAGACTGTAATTAGTGTAACATCCTAATGTTTGACAAGTTTGTTGTCCAATGTATATCCATCAGACAATTTATCAAATATACTTTTGAACAATTTCCAACTTTAAAGTCTCACACACATACATATATATTATCCAGCGCCAGGTTCGGAAACTTAGCACCTTACCGTTCAGCCACAACACTTCCATATATATATATTGAGAGAGAGAGAGAGAGAGAGAGAGTGGAACCTCGAGATACAAGTTTAATTCATTCCAGACCTGAGCTTGTAAGCTGAATTACTCGTAGTATCTCAAACAATGGGACCCATGATGCAAAAGAATAATTCAGATTAAACTCGCTAGCTACAACACTCACACTACCCAGAAGAGCCTTTGTTAAGCGCTGTGATACATGCGAATGGTCGAGATCATGGTGTACCCACACTCTGTTGTATTTGTCCAAGTAGTGGCTGAGGCAGTGGCGTCACTAGGGGGGTTTTGGGGGTGGGGTCCGCACCGGGTGACACCCGTTAGGGGGTGACACCCGAGTGGAAAAAAAATGCACTTTTCCACACAAAAAAAATTAAAATAAATAAAATAAAAAAATACCAACTTAAAAATGTGAATACAATTATTCTTAATGGGAAAAAATCAATAGCAAGATTTTCTTGTTTGATAAATAGTAGACATCACCACAATGAGGAACTGGCGAGAAGACTGAAGAACATTTATTAGGCTTTCAAATTTGGAACAAATAGGTAGCCGGACATGGGTAAGAAAAGCCATTGACAGGGAAGTCATTGATATATATGATTGACGTATAGAAGAGAAAACAGAGGAACATCTTGCACTTATAGACTGCTTACTATTGCATTGTTTCTGGCAAAGCAAAAGTTGGTATACGGTGGCGAATTGAAGAAGACTTTTCATAATTAATGGAATTTTTTTCTTGGGATTGTGGAAATGTGTGACCCAGTGCTGAAATAAATAATAACGTATAAGGTTGCAAGGAATTTTAGCGATGCAAAAAAAAAAAAGTTGCTTTCCAAGGTTGTACCCAAACTCAGAGAGTTTATAAATGTTTTAGCAAACCACTTAAGGGATATACTTATCAGAGACATAAATGCTGTAAGGTACTCTGGTATCCCTTATTACACCACACCCAATGATATTATGACAGTTTTACGGTGAAGTCTGTTACGGCAAAATCTTTGAAAATACAAATACTAGAGGAGCACCGCAAAGACAGCTATCTGTCAATAGATGCATACTGAAATGCAGAAATGTGTGACAAGTTAGCTCAAAATGTTATTGAGATAACTTTTGCCAAAGCAAACTAGCAAGTTATTGGAACAGAAAAAAGTTTTATCAATAAGAAAATATCAGGAATGTAATTTTAAGATGCCCGATTCACTATACAAATAGAGAACAAGATATAAATACTGAGTGCAACAATCTCTTTTATACTGAGCCAGATGACAAGATATGTGAACTAGAAGACATCTACTGGCAGCAAAGTTTTGATGGATGTCAAAAAAGCTCTACCAACCTTAGATTGAAGCCTTTAACTGTTTCATGCCAAATGCATGTCTACGTGTCATATGGCATGCCTACGAGTCGTCATGTGAAAGAAGCTTTTCAAAACTAAAGTTAATTAACAACTATGAATAACTTTTTGAAAAAAGAATCAATTAATATACTTTTCATAAAGTTGCTTTTTTTCAGTAGTCGTCGTCGGGAAACTAGCACTATAATGTTCAAAAGTTTCTGTTAGGAGCTCTTTGAAGTTTATTAAGGAAAGCTTGTTCAGCTAATGTTTAATTTGTTTCTAATTTGAAAATCTTAGATGTTAATCTATTTAATAATTAACGCTAAAATCTCAGCGACAAAAAAAAAATTAAAACAGAATTGTTGATGGAATGTTATGTCCCTTTCTATATACCCAAACAATACTGTACACTATCCCCCTTTTAGGAATGCTGTTTAGAGTATAGAGAGTTGTCCCCTTGGATAGGGGTCACTGCTCTGATAGCCAAGATGGCTGATTAAACTTGTTTACCCGAAAGTATGTCAAGTTCTTATGTCAACTTTATTTAACTATCAATCTTAACTTTGTGTAATAGCAATCAACAAACTGTATTAATGCGCAAAAAATAACAAACCGATGTTAGCGTTTTTATTGGCAAGAAAAGTGGAACGCTGGGAGGGGGGTGACACCCTCATCTTGCCACACCGGGTGACACCCATCCTAGTGATGCCACTGGGCTGAGGCAACTTCTACAATTCTTTCTTGCTTGCAATTAAGGTTCCTATTTCAAGTGAAAATGGAAAGATCCGTCTTCGCACGATCATCATCAATACTTTTAGCTATTAAGCTCCACTCGTAACTCGAATTGTCGCTCGTAAAACGAACAGAAATGTCACTCTCGACACTGCTCGTATCTCGAATTACTCGTATCTTGAGCAGCTTGTATATCGAGGTTCCACTGTATACATATAGAGAGAGTCATAGTTCTATCATACATTTGTCACATTCCCATTTTTCTTAAATCACTAGCAAGACACCCATATTAATATCAATATTTATTTATTATATTTATTAATATCAATTTTATAAAAAGTAAAAGCATCCTTTTTGGATTCAAGTTCTGGTGAAGACTAAGATTTTGAATTTCTGGACTTTTTGGGCTCCTCTGAGTCCATCCATCTCTAATGGGTACCTGACATTAAAGATTTCTTCTGTTTTTTTTTGTTTCAGCACGTCTGACATGCTCACCATCTTGATTACAAAACTATGTCATCATGTGAACATTTCACACAGAATGCTTGGCGACATGACCTTTGTTCGACTTGTCAAAGGGCCAAGGCTGACCACGATAGCAGTTCTAATTCAAGATCTTCTTGGCGCAGACGAAGTGAACCCAACCCTAATAATGAAATAACAGGAGTTCGTATATCTGCCCTTGCAAGTAAATTCCAAGCTTCAGAGCCAATAGATGACAAATTGAGAACTACAACTTTAGGTATGTTCATTTATATCATTTTTTCTAAAACAACAGTTTTAACTATGCTTTTTTATTACTATAGCTTTATTAGGTACTTTATTGATGGCTCCCAACTTGTGGCAACTTTTTTGTTGTAGATCGAAAGTTTGTGAAAACCAAAGTTGCGGAAAAAAAGCTTAATGTTTCCCTTTCAACAGACCTTGTGTTGAAGGTAGGGACTACAACTTTAGAGAGCTGCTCAACCAATGTTCCTGTTGACATTAATAAATGCATTGTTACTCAAGGTAATTGTGCTTGTAGTTTTGTAAAAACCATTTTGCTTTAAAAAATTTTTTTCCTAATTATTTTGTTTACAGTAAGTATTCATATGGACAAAGTTTGGTTACTATTCAACAGCTGAGTGGGGTCTGACAGTTATCCCGCATGGAATGCTAAAGGCAATTATTTTTTTTTCAACCTTAAAGGAGTTTGAAGTAACAGATGCGCTTCCCCATAAGCACTATAAAGATCAGCTCAGTTGCCATTTCACCCTCACTGGCATACAGAAAAGCAGTAGGAATGTTAAGGGCCTTGAAGGTGTATATCTTGTTGATTCATGGAAGAGTTTTTGCTAATAACCTGGGAGAGTTTTATCATCACATAGATTCATATATTTAGGAACGATTTGATAATGTCTACATTCATTTCTCTCGTCTATTTGATCCTTTTGGCTCCTCTTGTTCTACCGACAATAGCACCCTCTCAATTGAGTAGTTTGCGAGTCAGGGAGTAGATGTACCTCTGGTGTTTGGTCATGAGGTTGTGAATTTCCTTCAGTAAACACTTGTATCATTATTATTGTCATTATTATTATTATTATTATTATTATGATAAAAGAACGAGTATTCTTTCTCTGGCGCAGCCAGGGTCGAGTTTTGTTAAAGGGAAACAAAATTCATTGTAGTCCCTTTATCAGTTTCCACTGAGGAATTTTCTGGTGATGTGGCAGGTCTGCAGCAGTACCGCCCTCTGACAGGCAACGAGAATGTTCCTGGGAATGCCAAGGGCCTTGAAGGTATCTGTGAGGTCAGTTGTTATTATCCCCTCGGTTGATATGACAATGGGGTATATTGTTGTTTTAGAAAGCTTCCATAGACGCTTAATCTCCAAGCCTAGGTTCCCATATTTTCGTTGTTTTTCTAACTCAATTTTTCTTAAGTTGTGAGATAGTGGTACTGCAATGTCGATAATGGTAGCGACTTTTTCCTTTTTATCGATGAGCAGCAGATCAGGGCGATTAAAATCAACTGTTTTGTCGGTCAAAATAGGTCTATCCCAGTACAGCAGATAATCAGTAGATTCGAGAACCTCTTGTGGTGAGTATTTGTAATAAGGAGGAGTATCCTTCCCGATCAAATTGTGTGTCAAAGCCAAGTGCTGGTGTATTAGCTTTGCAACTTGGTTATGGCGACCTAAGTAGGCAGATTCCGATAGGGCTGAACATCCTGCCATTATGTGTTCAATTGACTCACCAACATTTCCACATTTTCGGCATTTGTCAACAATATTGAGTTTTAGGATATGTTTCTCGTAATTTTTTGTCCTAATTACTCTGTCCTGTATTGCTGTAACAAAGCCTTCAGTTTCAGGGTAGAGATGACCTTCTTTGAGCCACGCTAAGGAAGCGGTCTTGTCAATGTTGTCCCCATGTAATAAAGCCGGGAATTTTCCGTGGAGTGTTTTTTCTTCCCATTGACGAATCTCATGCCCTGCGTCGTCCAGTCCGATATTAACATCAACATTGTGTAGGTTCAGAGGGGTCGCATTGGAGTCGTACCTGCGTAGGAAGGTAATTAGTTTGTTGCTGGAGGCGTGCAGTTTTGATCGTATTTTTAATACTTGCATCTTACACAGTTTGAAGATGTTCTGCAATCCACGGCCTCCATCCTTTCTGGGCAGGTATAACCTTATGGTGGAGGACTTGGGATGTAGGCATCGAAATTTGGTTAATAATTTCCTCGTGAGCCTGTCAATGTCGTGTAGGTCGGTGTCAGTCCATTTGATGACGCCGAAAGTGTATAGGAGCACTGGGACGGCCCAACTATTTATTGCAGTGATGAGGTTACCGCCAGACAGTTTTGTATTGAGAATTTTATTAATTCTTTGCTTGTATTTACCAAGAAAGTCCTCTTTTAATTTTTTATGGTTTATCTTCTTCTTCTTCTTCTTCTTCTTCTTCTTATTATTATTATTATTATTATTATTATTATTATTATATTATTATAGGTTTAATGAGCTGAATTTTTTTTTCTATAGCCCAAGTAAAGCCAGAAAATCCAAAATCCCAACCCTTGAAAATAGGAAATCTTAGACCAAATGGGGATAAAAAAATTAATTCAACTCACCCCAGTATCAAGAGTATAACAACAAATAAATGCTACAATTCAACAACCAATGGTGGTCAGAGTACCAAAAAAGAAACAACTCCAGTAGTTAAATCATCACAAAGATCAAAGGCAGTTGAAGCTACTCAAAAGCTGAAAAAAGTAAACATTCCAGATACAGAGCCTGAGGTAATAGGAACTGATGGAGGTTTAGATAATTTTTTTCCTGATCAGACTCTAGCTGGACCTATTGATGAGGCAGAACATCTGCATTTAACTTTAACAGAGGAAGAGAAACAATTTACTCTGCTATCTTTAGGAAATACTCTGTGGAACTCAGATACGAAAAATTTACAAGTAAGATTTTTTTCTCATTGTCAAGTAACAAAAGTTTTGTTGTTGTAGTGTTATATTGTGGAAAATTAGTTTACCCCAGACTAAGTAATACCTGATATGAACATTTTAATGTCAAATCACTTCACAGTTATAGTCATAACATTAATATTGTACTTAAACAGCCAAATACAAAATCCATCACTGTGCTAATGATATGGACAGTCTAACTGTAACACCATTGAATAGTAATTATATAAAGTGCTTTCTTTAAAATTTTATAATCATAGACAGTTAGAAAAAAATGATTATAGATAGCTTTTTTGTATGGACACCTATAAATTATTGTTTCAAGTCTGTCGAGTAAGTGATCTCTTAGAGACCATACACCATTGAACTATCAAATTTACAGCTTCATATGTGACTATGACATATAATTTTATACAAGTAACTTTAAAAGAAAAAAAGATTTGGGATGTGATATGTTGGTGCTGCGGGAATGTGAAATATAGACCTTTTAGACATCATATGTTACAAATCCATTTGAATAGAATGTATTAACGTAGTTGTTCTTGCATTTTAACAAACTTGAATTCAAGAATGAACAGGAACAATAAACATTCTTTTAATAACCCAATATTTAAAAAGTTCAATAAATGGATCAACACTGCTAAAACTAAAATAAAATTTAAATGTATAAAAACTTACCCAACCATCACTTTTTATCCCTTTTTTTCTTCTTGATCTAAATTTATGCCTAGAATGACTAAGATTTTGAAATTATCAAATTTGTCTATGATCTGTTAATACCCCTCATCTATTTGTAACCCTTATGGAAAATTGTATTGCTTGCTAGATGATTTAATCCTGCGCAACTTCTGTTATTATTAGAAACAAGAGACACATGTGACATAGTATTTTTACTATTGATATGACAAAATAGTATTTCTTGTTTGAGTGTTCTCAAAATATCTTAATTTCATTTTTAAGTACCTAAATACACCACAGATCCATAACAACTCTGTTACCAAATGTATAGTTGTCTCAACACAATTTGTCAAGATTACAGTTGTCTCAACACAATTTGTCAAGATTACAGTTGTCTCAACACAATTTGTCAAGATTACTATCGCCCTTGCTTCACTCTTTGTGAAAAAAATGCAATAATGTTACATTCTGGAGAAAACATTCACAGGCTTGTAATACTCCATTACATTTCAACTTCAACTGCCCAATTAGTTGTTTCTTGTTTGTTTGTTTAAAATGGAAAGACAAAACTATTTAGAATAGAGAGACCCCCACAGAATAATAATAATAATAATAATCTTTATTGTCATTAAAGAAATTTGTCTTACAATTTGTACATTATACCATACAAAACATAACAACTATAAAAAAAACAATATCATTCACACCAGACTCACTCATAAGTTTATATCAGATTGTTTCTATTTCATGATTTGATTGCCAGAGGAACAAAAAAAAGTTTTTTGTGTTTGTTTGTCTTTGCTGTCGGTGTCCTGTATCTCTTTTGTGATGATAAAATCACAAAATCCTGACCAATATTACATTAGGCATTATTGACTTGGTGCTATACAGCTCCTTGAAAATTTAAATCACATTGCAAGAAATTGACTACAGCTATAACTGATAAAATAGGAATCTAATTGAACTGCTTTTTTTGTAATATTGAGTACTTTATTAAATTTAAATCGAAAGTCAGTTCATGCTTAACATATAATATATATCCATTTGTAAAAGCCACTTACTTATATAAATAGTTTCAAGTTTCTGATACATATATATATACATATACATACACACACATATATATATACATACATACACACACATATATATATATATATATATTATGCCTAATTAGGCTATATCTATTGTATTCTAGTAAGTATCAAACATTTAATTTATAGTTAATATTTAACATTTAACTTTCTAAACAAATTGTAAAACTTTTATTTTGTTTAGGTAGACTCTGATGACAGCAAAAGAACTTGCAGAGAGTTTGAGGATGTCAAAGGTAGTGAACTGCTGACCAATATAGGATTTAAAGACATCATTGATTGTGACGCAATTAAACATTTGCGTGACTTTGGTACTTTTCCAAAAAGTAGTGGAGTCAAATCATTGAAAGTTAGTCTCAACAGTGTTCAGTTTTGTGGTCAGGAATCGGCAAAAAAAATTATCATGGTAAATGGTCAAAACAGTGAGAATCAAAGCCTCTCTAAAGAAGACAGATCTAAACCTGCAGTTTTTATTTCTAATAATGACAGGACAAGTAACACTCTGAATAGTGTAAACATGTCCTCACATGTAAAGATGGATAAATTACAAACAAAGGAGGTCATGCCTGATGCAATGTACGAGTCTCTTGACGATGTTATACCAGCCAAATTAGCCAATATTGACAGTTCTACTGTTTATGCTGAAGATCAGTCAGCCATGGACAGTCTCCATGCTATAGCTTTACTCAACGATGTTCTCAATGAGTATGTTGATTTCAATGAGTCATCAACAGATGATATTGAACCCATAGATTGCAAAAAAGAATCTTTAAAGGGCAAAAAATCCTCAGACTTTGAAGCCAAAATGGCAAGTGTTGCTGCTAACCTTGACCTTACCAAACAGCAAAGAAAAAAGCAAGCTCCTCGTCCTCCTGTCTCACCACCTCCCGAACCTACTGCCATTACTTCTATTTCTCCAAAAAAAGGTTTACATCAGACAGATCCAGTTTTCAAGATGGTGACTGTTGGAAAGAGCATTGTAACCTTGCCTCCCCAACAAGACATTCCTAGAGACAAATATTCATTACAGGCTCCTCCAGGGCTAGAAGACTTCATTCCTGATACTAGTGATTTCAAATCTAATGGAGAAGCGAAAAATAAGAAGGGACTAACATCCTTTTTTAGAAATATATTACGTCGAGGCAAGGAGACTTCTGAAAGCTTTGAATCTCAGAATCCAGATGTTCAATTCTTAACTAAGCTGGAAAGGAAAGATTCCAGCAATAATACATCAAGTGGATCTAGCTTAAATAGCACAGATGACTTATTGTCTAATTGTGCGCCGAGCTCAAAACAGGTAGTTCTTTCACAAAAATCCCCACAGCACAAAAGCGAGCTTACTTCAGCTGATGGTGATAATGATAATGCAACATCTAATAAAATGTCTCCATTAGCTAGTGTAGTATGTGAATCAACATCTCCAATAAATGCTAGTCCTACAGTTCAAAGAAAGAAAGGTCTAGCCAGCCCTAAGATGATGCTTAAGAAAGCCACAGCCAAATTTTCACCACCGACCTCTAGACATCAGTCTAAAGAAAATGCTGAATCATTGGCTCATTCAGGTCTAGCTTTAAATACAGTCTCTAAACCCTATCCAGCTCCAAAACCGGCTGTGGTTAAAACTTCTGTTGCAACACTTTCAACAGATGTAGCACCACCAAAACCAGTAGTAGCAACATCAATGAAACCATGTGTCACAACTCCTTCAGTAGATGCTTTAGCATTGAAGGAAAAGGAAGCAAATATTGTCAAAAGACGCTCTAAAAGTCCCAAAAGGACTGCACCTCCTGTACCACCAGTTCGATCTTCTGTTGGATCCACAGCAGGTAAAAATAAACAATAACTTTGTAGTAAAACACCCAGATAACAGTAGCACACAACAAGCAATAGTTTACATTATCCCACAACAGTTAAAAATGTACAATTTCAATAGGAGATAATACCTTTAAGCATTCTGAAATAACAACAGGTAATTACTTACTACTTGTTGTAACAGGTAATCATGAACTTTTAGTAGATCTTGTTTTGTATGTGAATGTTGTTTGAATTTTTCATCAATATTGTTTTTGTACAGTAGTTATGCTGAGGTCAATTGTAATCAAACTGAATTTCCATCAATAAAAATTATCTTATCTCTTATCTAAATGTGCAGGAAGTAATTATAAAACTATGCAACATTCTATAATCTTGTAAAAAAAATAAATAAGAACATGTATTAGTGACAAGATCTTATTGAGGAGGCATGGCATGGTATAGGTCTGAAAACAAAGTAGCCAAAAGAAATATATACATTTGTTTTAAAACATTAATAATTGCATATTTAAGACTAAAAAAAAAAGTTTTAAATAATAACAAACAGGAATTTAAAATTGAAACTTAATGATACTTAGATGGCTTTAAGAATCTTGATAAAAGTTTCATAATGTCCTTTTCTTTAAGATTCTTTCTGATTCCTATTTGTTCTTCAGATTGTCAATTAATTTGTTAATATATTTTAACAAACTGTTTTATTGGGTTTTTAACTTTGATTAGTACAAATATACAGTTTGGGAAAAGAGATACATTGTATATCATTACTTTGTGCCAAAATCTATAGATATAACTTGGTTCATCTGACAGCCACTTTTAAAATTAGTTGCATCAGAACTGTTCCATGATTGGTTTAATATTTATCATACAAAGACTGGATGATGTTCTAACAATACGCAGGGACTAATCCCTAAAAGCATTTCTTTTTATATTTAAGTTTCATGTTATGTTAATAGGGCACTTTCCTCGTTCATTATGCTAGGACAAAATTGTACAAATGCTACAAATTGTACTAGTGCTATTAGAGTATGGCCTAAGGTAGTTAGGAAAACTAATAACTTAGCAGAATTTAAATAATTGGTTAACATGCATAACGCATAGGACACAATCATCTTTTTGAAGTAACATCTGTTTTTTATAAGATAAATGTCTTGAAATTTTGATTTTATGGATAAATTAGGATTATTATTAGTTTTGGTTGGTTTACATACTTTATCCTCTAATAGCAATATATTATGAAAATGTATGATAATAAACAAACATGTATTTTAGCTTGTTGTTTCTAACTAGTTGACATGTTTAGTAATTGTTCAAATACTAAATTATTCGCAAGGTTTGTATGTATTCAATCAGAAACCAAATTACTATGTACTTTAAGGTTAGCTGTTATGACATTTATTAATTTAAAAGAAAAAAAGAGGATTCGATTTAAATCTAGTATTTGATGACTCTTTTGCCTACATCTTTTTTGCTTAAATCTGTTGTTTTTTTAAATATTTTAGAAAACAGTTTCTTTAAAATCCCCCTTTATTTTGCTGGACAACGAAAACTTAAGACTAGAAACAAACTAAACAATTTTAGTTTCAGCCTTAATAGACAACAAAAATATTACTCTTGTTACAATAGGAGAACTATTTACAGTAATTCTAGGCATGAGATAATTTCTCTTTCTATTCTATTAGGTACTGGAACATTAGGAAGAGAGTCAACACGTAGATCTTTACCTGTTCCACCTTCACCACCTGGCGATCGAAAAGAAAAAGTATCAGCTGGACATTCGTCTCCAATTTCTCCCATCAATGAAATTAGTTCTTTGCCCTCTTCTCCATCCTCACCAATGGGCAATTCTTTTGACTTTGCCACTCCAACAGAATGGTCTGGGGGATCAAGCTCGACGATAGACGATGAACTCCCTAAGTTTACTGAGAAAATCGAACTGCCAACAGTAGCTAATGTTGGTAAGAAAGGTTTGCTTGGTAAACTGGGAGGCAACAGGAAAAGTCGAGCACCTCAGCCCCCTTCTGTGAAACGTGCCAAATCTATCACAGAATCATCCACTCTGCCCAGGGGAGATAAAAAAAATAAGAAGATCAATGCTGCAGATATTTCTGGTCCAATGGTATGTACATGTTTCAATTTCTTTTGTATTTGTAGTCAAAATGCATTTCCATTGGTTTGGAATTCAATAAAACTGTCTTATTTCAAAAAGTTTTCATTGAAGATTTCATTTTTATTTCTTTTCATTGCAGTATTAATTTACTTTTATTTACATTAGTGTCTACAACATAGTGAGTTTTACATGTAGGATTTCAAATTCCTTTCTGCTAATGCCCGTGTCTGCTCTGTAAAAATTATTGGTGAAGACAGTTGGCAAAGTAGGGGACCTGTGAACATGTGACTAGTTGACTACTGGGATGGCTATTGCATCATTTTCAAATACTACATATGAGAAAGTTGTCTATTTGGACATTGGTATGTTCTCTAGAGGTTAGTTTGCTTAGCACTGCGTTGCTGCTAGGTGGATCGTCTAATTGGAGGGTCACTGGCTCATGCCCTGGTCGGTCCAGTCCCTTATTTGTTTATTTTTAATTTTTTAATTCACCATTTTCTTTCATTAAAAACTTGATCCCTAGTGCTGCCTTTATGTATGTAAAATGTATGCATAAATAACCATTTTATCTCATTAAAAATATTGTCCCTAATTCTGCCTTTATATATGAAATATATATATATATATAAGATGCCAACCTTTGTGTGTTTTTAGTCATTAATTTTTTATTTTTTTTTACCTCCAGTGGCTTGAAACTAAGCTATTAAGAACTAATGCTCTTACCATTATTATCTTTAATTAGTCTGATCATTTTATATATTCTCAGCAATAAAAGTAAAAAGTTATTTGTAATTTCAAAAATGTATTAATTTATATTCTTTCTCAAGATATGTTTTCAGAGCTCAAGAATCATATCTATTACTTTATAGCCAATAGATATCTTTTAATTGGCATAAAACAAAATATAGGAACTTAACACCTTAAAATGTTACAACAATTATACCCCAAATACAACACACCTTAAATCTAATTGTCTACCACAATTGCATCAGTTTGTAGCAATTTCTTGGAGTATAAAAAAAAAAACAATAACAACAGGATCATTAAAGAGGAATTCTATTTGGTTGTTTTTAGAGCTCTAATCACAACATAAGTTTTTGACAAAAATGAAAATATACTGGTATTTAGCTTTTTGACATGACCCAGCCAGCGTAGTCTTCTCTGTTGAAGGAGAGCATAGATGCTGTGCATGTTGGCCTGTGTCAAAACGTCCTGGTTGGTGACACGATCCCTCCAGGAGATGCACATTATGCATCGCAGGCAACGTAGGTGGAAGCTATTTAATCTGCATTCTTGACGCATGTAAGTTGCCCAGCTCTCACAGCCATAGAGGAGTGTGCTTAGGACGCAGGCATTGTAGACAAGGATTTTTGTTGCCGTGGTCAATTTGGTGTTTTCTCACACACGCTTAGAGAGTTTTGCCATTGCTGCAGATGCCTTCCCTATTCTTTTTGTAAGCTCATTGTCTATGTCAAGGTTGCTGGCTATCGTTGTTCCCAAGTATGTGAACTCTTGCACCACCGTGTGTAATTTGCGATGTATATCACTGGTGTTTCTGGAACATCTTGTGCCAGGATTTCAGTCTTGGAGAGACTAATTGTGCCAGGATTTCAGTCTTGGAGAGACTAATTGTAAGTCCAAACTCCTGACAAGCAGCCGCCAGTGCATTCACAAGCCTCTGCAGTCCTTCTTGTGAATGAGATATGAGTGCAGCATCGTCGGAAAACAGCAGTTCTCTAATCAAGATACGCCGTCTCTTCGTTTTGGCTTTTAGGCTGCTAGGTTAAAAAGCATTCCATCTGATCTACTGTGTATATATACTCCATCTTCCATGGATTTGAAAGCGCTGGTGAGTATGACCGAAAAGAAGATGCCAAATAGTGTTGGAGCCAGAACACATCCTTGTTTTACTCCGCTCTTGATGGAGAATGGCCTAGAGGCGGAACTGTCAAATTGTACGGTGCCCTGCATATTTTCATGAAAAGCTGACACTAGTTTCCGTAGCTTGTTTCGACAGCCGATTCTCTTTAATACAGCAAACAAGCCGGTTCTGCTGACAAGATCAAACGCCTTGGTCAAGTCAATAAAGGCCATAAAGAGGGGCTGCCTTTGTTCTCTGCTTTTCTCCTGTAGCTACCGCAGGGAGAAGATCATATCTGTTGTGGATCTACCTGCTCTGAAGCCACACTGCAATTCTGAGTAAACTCGTTCTGCCAAGATCTGCAGCCGCTTCAGTATTACTCTGGCGTAAGCCTTCCCAACTATGCTAAGAAGTGAGATGTCTCTAACTGTTACAGTCAGTGCTGTCACCCTTATTTTTGTAAATTGTTACAATGTTGGCATCCTTCAATTCTTGGGGGACCATTCCTTGCTCCCAGCACAAACTTAGCAGATCATGGAGTGGCTTGATTAGGGCATGCTTCCCAGCCTGAATGGCTTCAGCAGGAATACTATCTCCTCCGGGTGCTTTCCTGTGTGCAAGCATGTCAATGGCTGTGCTCAGTTCTTTTACAGAGGGTGTTTCGTCTAATTCGCACAAAACTGGAAGTGGTGGGAAGTTAGATAAAGCAGTTGGCGAGATGACATTTTCAATCTGATAAAGTTCTGCATAGTGCTCCACCCAACGCTCCATTTGCGGTGCACGATCACTAATGATAGAGCCATCTTTTGACTTAAGTGGGGCACACTTGCTGGTGTGAGGTCCAAAGGCTTTTTTCATGCCCTCGTAGAGTCCTCTGATGTTACCACAGTCGGCACAGGATTGGATGTTTTCACATATTTCACATAAATATTTTCAATATTTGTTTGCGCACTGTCTTGCTATTCGTTGAGCATCCTTTCGAGTAGATCTGAGCGCTTGTAAGTTGCTAGGCGTGGGCTCCTTCTTGTACTTTAGCTTGGCTGCTCTCTTGTTTCTGGTGGCAGTTTCCATTTCTTGCAGACTTGCTTCAAACCAGTCTTCCTTTTTCTTTGTTTTGTTGCCAAAGACCATTGATGATGTTTGGTACGTTGTATCACGTATG
This sequence comes from Biomphalaria straminea, assembly GCA_021533235.1. Lineage (NCBI taxonomy): Eukaryota > Metazoa > Mollusca > Gastropoda > Planorbidae > Biomphalaria > Biomphalaria straminea. Next base: position 732,982 of record JADKLZ010079391.1, read on the forward strand.
AGCGTCCAGGTTTTTTCTACCTCAGTCACTGAAAAGTTTTTGAAAGCTTCCTCTAATTTCTTTGTGAATTCGAAGCTGAGATCAGCATTCTTTGTGTTTGCAGTATTCAGGCGTGCTTTACTTTTTCCTTGTGATGAGTGAATCTTAGTAGGCCGTAGTCTTGTCCGGCAGGACACTAAAGTGTGATCAGTATCACAGTCCGCACTTTGAAAGCTACATGCCAGCAGTATGTTCCCAAAATGCCTCTTTTCCGTGTCAGTATCATATCCAGCTGGTGCCAGTGTCCAGACCTAGGATGCTTCCATGAGACACAATGCTGTGGTTTTGTCCTGAAATATGTGTTCGTAATGCAGAGCTTATGGTATGCGCAGAATTCAAGAAGTCTTTGCCCGATCTCGTTCATCCTGCCGATTCCAAAAAGCCCAAGGCAGTCTGGCCAGGTAGAGTGGTCTGCGCCAACTCTTGAATTGAAGTCATCTAGAATGAACAAGTGATCTTTTTGAGGAATAGTCTCAATGGCTTCCTTTAGGTCTTCGTAGAACTTGTCTTTGTTTTCTTGGAGTGAACATAGTGTAGGGGCGTAGGCACTTAATAGAGTGACTTTTCCAGATGTAGTCATCATACTTATGCTTAGTAGCCTTTCCGAGCCACCAACTGGAGGGACTATTCTTGGAAGTAGCCTGTTCTTGACAGCAAAGCCCACACCATGCATTCGCGTCTCTTCCTGTGCTTTTCCTTTCCAAAAGAAAGTGTAATCAGCCTCGTGGAGCATGCCGTCTTGAGCGTTTCTTGGAGAGCTGCAATGTCAATGCGTAGTCTCTTCAGCTCGTTGTTAATGACTGCCGCCTTCCTTGCATCGTCAACCTGCCGTAGGTCATCTGTAAGACCAGGACACATTGTCCTGACGTTCCATGTGGCCAGTCGCATAATAGGAGATTTCTTTTTCATTTTTCTTCTTTTGTTGCTTGGTGCAAGTTTATAGCCTACTTGTCATTTTAAACTAAGCTCTGAGCACCCATTATAGGAGGCAGGCTGTGGTTGATCAGCACCCAACTGTCTTGGGGCTGCCCAGGTTGAGGCGGGCAGTAGCTGATCAGTGAGGCGTGAAGACCTCTCCCACCGTCAGAGACAACCCGTGGCGTCCATACATTACGCCAATCAAGTTGGACTTATAACCCGTAACTGTTGTGTCCCGTGTTTTTTAGCCACTTTGCAGCAGCACCAGAGTGTCCTCTCCGGGGCGCATTCCTGGGCCTCAGATAAAGGGTCATGGGTGGCCCATGCGTCATGATCCCTCTCTCGACCTTGCTGATGTGATCCAAAGGAATGCAACGCATTACATTTGGCACCAGCTATGTTGCAGAAGCTGCCGGAGGGAATTCCGTAGCTGATACTCCCAACGCCTAAGGGGCTTCACTCCTGATTTTTCCTTGAGGTTGTCTCCTGAAGCCTTAGTACCGCAAGGCAGCATGGGTTTGAAGTCAGAGTACCCCTCTCCTAGATGAATTGCCTTACTAGGCTGACGAGCTCCATTTTCCCGAAGCTCCTGGTTTTGTGGCGCCAGGTAACCGCCTTCACCCCTTCACCTGTTAGTATTATCAGTTTCGCCGGGCTTAATATATAAGCCACACGAGCAGGCCAGGTGCTGGACTTAGTTGTTAGAGGCTATCTGAGACGCATGCCTTTAGGAGTATTTTATAGTAATAGACAATGGGAGCTTATCCCCATTGACACCCCTGGCCATGACAACCTTGAAACCTTATAATATAATATAATCTATATTTTGGCAAATATTTTAATGTTCCTCCAATGCAGTCCTTTCAGATATATCCTCTGTAAATGTCCCTACAAAAAAATTAAATCACGACTGATGTATTGCTTCAAGTATAGCAACAATTAAAGGAAACAAATGGAATTAATACTTACAAGCATGAGTTATAAGCACATGAGTAATTACAAATATACAAGTTGTATAATACAAGATTTTTGGTAGTAAACTCAGGCTACAATGAACTTTTATTCTTCAGATACATTATGATCACATTATGAATTTAAAATTGTTAAGAAAAAAGTGTTTTATTTGAAGTTCTTGATAGCTTCTGACATTTAAAAAATTCTTTTCAATCTGCACTTCAATGGTTGATAGTTGATGATTTTATACTTTGTCTAAATTATTTTATACATTGTCTAAATTTCTTGTACTTTATGTTTGTATCCACAGATAGTTTCAGAGAGAGTATTAGAAAATCGTAGAAACACAATATCCCTTGGTGATGATGCAGCATTTCATGCAGGTAAAAAAACAACATTTATTGTAGACTCTCATAGCAAGCTTTTTTCTTTGGTTTAATTAAAAAAGGGAGTGCAGATATTTTTAAAAAATTAAAATGAAAATTGTTAAGCACTTATTAGCACTGCAAAATAAAAATTTTCTAAGCTTTTCCATGTGTTGCTTTTGTTAAATTGTCAGCATTTAAGTTCATTGTTTAATATATTGTGAAAAACTCCAATATATTTACTTATCATTAAGTAAGTCTGCACTTTATAATGCTAGATAATAAGTTGGACTCAAAACTAATTTTTTTTTACTCTTTCACAGTCATTTTACCAAATCAAATAACCACAGAGAAAAGTGGATTCGATGAATTTGACTTCCCTGTACTATCACCTTTAGGATCGTTAGAAAATCTGTATGAATCCATTCTACCAAAGCCAGAAGGAGCAATGTTTCATTACTACGATCCACCAACAAGCCCGAAAATTCTATGTCCTAACATACCTGCTGATGGATACTTGGAACCTGTCCCTCCACTCTCTAACACTACATCTGCTTTAACTGGGGTTTCATCGACTCAACCATTATCTTCTACGTCATCATCAGTCATATCCAACAGCCCATCTCTTAAAACTACACCAATGACTGAAGAGAATGTAAATAAATCAGACAACTGGAAGGATGAATCATCACCTTCTAGTAGTAGTCAGTGGTCCTCTGGTCAATCTAGTCAGTCAAACTCAACTGAAAACTCTGGTAGCTCTTTGCCAGACAACATCATTATGAAGTCAGCGTCAAATGTCAGTACTGGTTTGGGGAGTGGATTTGTTGAACCAGAATTAACTGATGAGAGAAGAATTCTTTTGGCATCGCAACCTATTTATGAGGAGATTCCTAATGGTAACAATGAAGATGATGCTCCTGGACTAATAAAACCAACAATCAGTAGCGAAGGAATGCTCAAAATGACTTTATTTCATGATGATCGGACAGTATTAGTGCCTGCTACTGGAAGTGATGTGACCAAATCTCAAGTAGGTCATACTTGGCTTCAACAGCCACAAGTGACTAGTACAGCTTTGTCTAATTCTCCTTCGCATGCTAATTCAAAACAGTTATCATCCATGGCGTCATCACAGATGTCGGTGTCATCATTGATGACATCGTCGTTGACTTCTAGCATGCTTCCACCACCACCTCCCCCACCAGACCACCTACCTGCATCCACCACCAGATCAGTCTCGAGGGAAACTGTTTCTTCAGAATCGGATTCTAACTGCAGTACATTGTCAAGACCCAGGCCAGCACCAAGGAGAAAACCAAAGCGGCTAGATGCTAGCGTTACTGACCAGTATGTATCTATGAATAGACCCAATGCTCAGGTGAGTAAATTTTCTTTACATGTAAATGTTATTCAAATAAGTTATAAGTATGCCATGTTTTCTTTTTGTCCTCTTCATTGGGGGTTCCATCTTGGTGCAAATACTTAAGACATACAAAGAACCCATCCAGCTAATTGATTCACCGTTGACACTTATTACCTTGTAAAAGTGAAGATGGAAATATATAATATGTAGACCACTTGTAACTATAAATATATAATATGT
>JADKLZ010079391.1:759049-772728 GCA_021533235.1 Biomphalaria straminea
AATGTAGTAAACAACAAGCTAATGTAACATCATTGTTTTGACTACCTGTACTTAGTTAAGCTTCATTTAATCCACAATATATAATTTTTGCTCTGCACAATGAAAGCAAGCTGGGTATTTACCAAACCTTACACCCATTATGTTTTTTTTGCATAGCATTTTTATTCCCTCCAAAATTAAAATTATCTAATATTTCTTTCCTATCCCAAGACAACAAGTAAACATTACATTATTTTAAAATCATTTTTTAGACTTTTTGTATTTTAGACTTCTATTTTTTTTTTGTTTCTAGAGGTAACATACTGAATGATAGCCACGAAGAGATTTTGTCTAGAAGGGCTTTTTTTTAAGGTAAATTAATGTACTGCTGTTTTCTTTTTCAAGATAAAATAAATATATTATTAATGATTTGTTATTATCATTTTGAATTGCTGCTTAAATAAGTTTAAATCACTTTTTCTGTTTGCATCTTGAAATAATTCAAATTTTAAACTAATTTCATTGACCTTGTAATAATTCATTATCAGTGTTAATTAAGATACTTTTTGATATAATGCAAAAATATCTTTTTACTTGTGTTGAAGCAAGCTATCACACCAAACAAGGATAATTTTTTTACATCTCTTTATGCTAAATTTGCCCACTTGGAGGGCAAACACTACCCACCGAGCAGGCTGTGAGTTTTCTTTATTATTTGGCTATAAATATAGTAAAAAAAAAAATATTTATAAAGCAGTGTTAGCAAACAAGATGTAGGCTCAAGGGGCTGTGATAACATTACCAACAGAAACATGAAAGTTATAATTAAAAATTTATCTAAAAAAGTTTGAAACAGGTAGTTCTTAATTTTCTTCTTGAATGGAGTGTAGCATGTTGTTGGTCTGATATAGGGAGTGTGTTCCAAACCTTTGGTCCATGCACAAAAAAGCCCCCAGACGTAGCTTTAGAGGGACAAACATGGCACCACTGAGTCCATTGAGCGCAGGGCTCTTTAAGGGACTTAGGGAATGATAAGTTTTCTAAGGTACAAGGGCTTTTCTTTATTATAGTTACACTGATGAAAAAGTGTGGCCACCTTGTAGTCAATTATTGCTTTCATGGGAAGCAATCCCAAAAAATAGAAATGGAAAAGTAGTTGGGACAAGTCCAAAAAGCCTGTGGAGTCTGGGAGCGCAGGAGGCTCCCTGACCACACTTCCCAGCATGGAGGCTGTCCAGTGTCGGACAGTCCACTGTCCTGTTGGCTCATATTTCTCATGGCTATGGCTATATTTTGACTTACGGTGCCCTACCCCAGACTTGCTAATCTCCTTCTCCACAGGTCTGGGAAACCAAAATTCTTAAACCCTCACTTAAATTGAGTTTGATAATGATTATGATGATTGCTAAGTGTGAAACATCACAATTTCTATATATATTTGAACAATTTTGAAGCTAATAGGAATTTAAGTAAATATTTCTATAAACTAGGAAAACATTTTTTTCACACTTCAGTTACTTGTATGATGAACTAGGCAAAGTCTATGTAAATAACTCAAGCAAAGTTGTTCAGCTGTCAGATGCAGATGGACATTGTCTTTCCTCATTGAGACCAGGAGTGAAGTTTCATTTCTTTACAAGTCATACTCCATGTAAGTGCTGGAAATTCTAATTATTGTCACTTATTTTCTCTTCTTTAGATCTCTTCTTCTTCTTTTTCTAGCTAGCTTTTTGCTGCTGAGGTCTAAGCACTTTTGCAGAATGTGTGTTGTTTTTTCCCAACTGTTCTACAGTGCCATTCTGTGTTGGTTATGTTGGGTTTTAGTGGTAGTAGGGTCTGCCTAAGGTGAATTAGATCGGGGCATTCAAGAGAAAATGCTTGATTCACAAGGGTGGGGGCTGTGTGTAAGGTGAATTAGATTGGGACGTTCAAGAGAAAACGCTTGTTTTATAAGGATGGGGGCAGTGTCTATAGATTCAGGATAAATGCATAGCAAAAGAAAATATTCATAAACATGAAAGTAGCACTATATAAAAGCTATAATAATAATAATAATGATTGACATTGCCATACCACTATCTCATAACTTAAGAAAAACTGAGCTGGAAAAACAGCGAAAGTATGTGAACCTAGGGTTGGAGATTAAGCGTTTAGAGATTTTACAATCAGCTCGCAATGAAATAATTATTCCTTCTTGTGGCTTAACCATATCAGAACCTGCTAGTGTTGATCAGCATTTACCCTCACCACAGGTTCAAGACCACAGAGGAGCTCACCATGAAGCAGAAACAAAAATTTTGACATAAGATTGCTGTCATGTTATTCAGTCAGAGACTGGGATGTGTGAGAGAATAGGTCATGGGTCCACTTGTTTTAGATGCAAAGACAAAGATGTGTCCCAACAGGATCCAAGGTCAAGAAAAAGAAAATATGGAGAAAATGAGGAAGACTTTGTTGTCAGGTTTGTAAGTACCAAATAAATGTAGAATTTAAAAAAAAAAACAGGCTAAGATTAGTTAATAATTGTAAAAAAAGAAAAAGTATTTTTATTATAGCTTAACAGTTAAAGGCTTCAAGTAAAGAAAACCAAACCAGACACTAAATGAAAACTCAGGTTCAGAAACTCTTCTATTTTTCTTTTTTTTTATGTTTATGTCTGTTGACTGTCCTGTTCGAATGTGCAGGTGCATGGATACTATTGTATTCTCTCATTTGAAAAGTGACAAATAGGCTGTTGAAAAATATACACTGAAGTATATGCAGTAATAACTTGAAATTGTATGTTTAATCCTTTTGTACGGTACTCAGTCTACAGAGCAACAACAGTTTTTAATTTTACTATATTTTTTGGAAAGAATACAATAGCTGACTTGAACTGAGATTGACTGACTGACCCTGATATGTACACTGGTCTGCAGATTATAGTAAAGTTCCAAAACCTCAGCACTTGATAACCCAGCTGTCTGAATAACTCTGCCTGTTCCTGATAGGACAAACTGAACATACACCTAGACCTGCTATAGTTGCCCCATTTCTTTTTCTTATGTTCCACATTTGTCTGATGCAGAGATTATTGTTGTTGTCACAGATGAGTTTATGAAACAATCTTAGAATATGATGATGTTGGGGTCTCCAAGTGCCTAAAATATCTTGACTATATAAAGGTTATTTTCAACAAAGTTTGTTTGGTAACAGACTTACTTTTCTTTGTTCTCTGCCTGATGAAGCAAAGAGCAGAGAAGACAATAAAGTACATTAGAAAAAAAAAAAGTAGCAAGTTTTTGCATTTCTTTTTTTTTAATACCTTTAATAAAGTATTTTTCTGACTTCTGTCATGAGGTATATTAATTATATTACTGTACTCTCTGTACAATAGTCACTCATTTTCATGTAGTCGAGACTTTATACCTTCATACATTTTTTTCCCTTTGTTTAAAGGTATTTTGGCAATTGATTCTCTGCTGTGTTCTCCAACAAACCCTGCCTGTCTACTGTATATTTTGTATCTAATAAGCCATTTCCAACCCAGCGATTTCATAAACATGGGCACCCTTTGGTCTACATTTAGCAGAGTTTTTAGGACTTCTGTTGCTAAACAAATTTGTTTAGAAGCCACAGTGATATTTGAACTTTCTTGGAAGAATCTAGTATGGTGGTCAGTCATATAATTGTTTATGTATTTTTCTATTGTCTGTCCTAAATCTTCAAAATGCTAGTCTCAAATAGTATCTTGACTGTGCTGTCAAATGTGCCAATGTTCTTTATTTTCTATGCATTTACTGACATTTATAAATTCTGTATCTTTCATTTTCATCATACTGGACTATTGTACTTAAGTATATGAGTAGAATTATATAGAAACTCAGCTCCAAATAGTATTTGGCTGTCCTTTTTTTTTTTTTTTAAATCAAGCAGATTATCATTGAATGTATTATGAAAGGTTTTTCATTTCTAATAGCTCTATATTGATATGATCAATGAAATGGTAAATACATAATCATATGTTTCTTTAATACACAAGGAAAGACATGTTCAATCTTCTTTTCTTTAGAGTACCTTCAATTGTGAATGGATTTCTAGAATTAGGAAAGAAAACTAACACATGACATTAATTGATTAATAATAAATTAAAATAAATATGTAGGGGGACAGCCTTATACTTCCTTAGTTGTGCTATCAGGCTGCTGATGGTCTTTGGCTCTCGCTCCGTGACATATGATTTCACATTATTATTGTAAGCTTCCATCACAGCATCCATCATGATGTGTTCTCTGAGGGTTTCATATTTGTGATCCACTTTTGACAGGTCTACCCATATCGAAGTAAATCGACATGTTGGTGATGAATATTAGTGGATCGTTGTTCGCTAGGGGTATAGACTCTGTCAATCTCCTTTGGTATTCGTAACTTGTGGAGCCACCAATTGTCTTAGCAAAGCCTCCTTCTTTCTTTCCTCTTCTCTCTCTTCTGTATGCAGATATTCATGGCTCTCCCTTTCAATCACCCCATGAGGCTTCTTGCCCATTCTGACTGAGGTAAGTTGCAGGCTGTTGCTTTGTCCTCTAACCTCAGTAGATATGAGTCAATGCACTCGTTCTGGCTCTCATCCAATGGAGACATTCTGTCTAGTTGTTTGTATTTGTCAAAGTGTTCCTCTTTTTCATTTTGCTGTTCTTTGCCTTTCTTTTATTTAAGTTTTAGTTCTAGTTGTAAGAATTCCTTCCTTCTACAATCTTCTTCTTTCTTTTTGGATTCTTCCCTATTAAACCTCCTTTCTTCTCTTCCTCTTGTGCTATTTTTTAGTGTAATGAACTTTTCAAGTTCTCAACCTTGTAGGCCATTTTCTTTGCATGCTTCTCTAATTATCTTGTACTTCGACATTTTCACTTACTTGTGTCTTGTTGTCATGTCGTGGACGCCAGTTGTGAAGAAACAAGTTCCTTTAATTATATAACATTTGATTTAATAGAACATTCGTGCAGATAACATTACACACAGCAACTCCACTAGTTTCATTCTGTTTTGGCAAAAGGCAAAAGTTTTTCTTATTTCTTTTCTTATTCTTATTTAGACTAACATGATGAAAAGGTAGACAACATGTACATGTAGACCAGCATGATGAAGATGTAGACCTGCATGATGAAGATATAGACCAACATGATGTAGACCAGCATGATGAAGATGTAGACCTACATGATGTAGACCAGCATGATGAAGATGTAAACCTACATGATGACGTAGACCTACATGATGAAGATATAGACCAACATGATGTAGACCAGCATGATGAAGATGTAGACCAAAATGAAGATGAAATGTAAACCAAAATATTGATCAAGAGATGTAGGGGATAAAATGGTAAGCAATGCTGTGTACATCTATTTATATTTTCTTTATACTAAGCCCCTAAAAAAAGCTTTGCCAAGTTTTGTGTTTCACTGACTATGAAAATGTTTTGATCAATTTTTGTTCTCTTTACAGTGAACATCTTGAGAAGGAAAACAATTCCTAGAGGCAAAGACACAGACACAGTAGATACATTAGAGATTTATTGCCTTTTTGTGCTCTAAGGGAACCTGCATCTGAAAGATATGAACATTTTCCCCAATGCTATTTCAAATCCAGATCTTAAGACAATCTTTGTGACCAAGCTGCAATACAGAACCCAGTAGGAACAATGAAGAATCCTCCCAATCTCAGGTGTAATACCTATGGTCACCTACTAGATTGGTGAAGCATACTTCTCCTACACCCACAGTTATACATCCTGAACACTGTAACCCATGTTACATTACCAGAAATGGTCACAAAGTCAAAAAGCCTAACAGATAACAATGAATAGAACAATCATTTCTAATACAGGTTCAAGTGATGTACTTTGTAAGAACTATTTGGGTGGAATCACCATAATTGACTTGTATCTTGTTCTGTATTTAGGTAAAACTTGTCAATCAGTACAGACATTTGTTCATTTTTTAAAAAAAATATTCCTTTTTTCTCCCCTCAATCTTCTTGTTGTTTCGGTTAAATGTTTTTTTCTTTTTTTTTTAGAGGAGGGAGGGGCTGTGGTATATTATCATTATTATTATTGTAGTCACAACACCAAAGCCTTGCAAAATTATGCATTAATTCAATTTATTACCTCCCCTGCTTTTGTGTGCTATCATATTAATGTTCATTAGTGTCACATCCATGCACAATTTGTTCTATGCTTTTATAGTATATTTGAGTTCATCTGGCTCTATGGGTCCTGACATTTGTTGGGGAAAAGTAAAGGCGGTTGGTCATTGTGCTGGCCACCTAACTCACTTATTGACCATATGGGACGCAGAAACAAAAGACCTTTATATCATCTTCCATACACATTGCAAAGTCTGCGGCTATAACCAGCATAGGAAAGCCTTTGAGGAAAAATCAGGAGTCAACCCTTCAGTTAACAGCATACAGTGCTAATCCCTAGCAGAGCCTGCGATGACACTGATCCCAAACTGTATTGGCACTTCCCATTTCTTCGAATATATAGCTGTGTGTCAACTGCCAATGTCAGGAAAATGAGATGATTCGTAGCTAATGTTTGGAAAATGAGATGATCCATAGGCTATAGCAGCTTTGTGACTGAAGGAGGCCATAGAATCAGATACAAAGTTTGAGATTTTTGAAACTTGCTCAAAAACACATATTGTTACAAAGCAATTAGCTAAACAAACCTGTTTGTAATAATTGTTATGACATATGGAAAAGCACAATTAATTAAACTACTAGAAATTTAGAAAAACTAGATCTAAGGGTTGCTGAAAAGAGAGGGGGGGATAAAAGCAGCAATTTTTTTTCTAGAACCAGTACCTGGTAACTATGTCAATCAACACATTGGACTAGGATAAGCTATATAGTTAAAGACATCAATACAACTTTTTAAATAATAAAATCACATCAGACTTAAATTGCAGCCTGAGAGACTGAAATCCTCTCTAGCCAATGCGATGGGCTGATTGACCGCTCGTCTAGCGCTGGTCTGGGGCTATTAGCGTAGGCTGTCTACACACATGCCACTATCCCCATTTGTGCCACCACCAGGTTTATAAGAATACTATAGCTAGTTACTTAGTCATGCATGCACCAATCATAGACATAAATAAATAGAGACTGGAAAAAGGAAGTAACTTTATGTAACTTGAAAACATGTAGCCTACAATTACATCTATTGAATTCGGATTTCCGAATTTTGAAAAATTTAAAAACTGCATGATCTTCAGTCTTAGAGATTTAACAAAATTTATAGACATAACATAAAGTACACACAATTGCAATTCACAAATTATCATTTCATAAAACTCTCTTATTGGCCAGTCTATATTTTTTTATGTCTATGAATAAATATGATACTATGGCATCAATTCAATTCTCTATATGGTATCCTGTTCACCAAGGCTAACAAGCGCCACCTACCTGAAGGTTACTGCTTTGTTGAGTGCGATCTATATATTTTCAGAGAGTCGACCACTGTGGCATCTCCTTCAAGTTAAATATAAATATGTATACCGTTCTTAAAATGGCCAGTATTCATTGCTCTATAGTATTACACCCATAACACTATTACACTATTTTGATTTTCTTAAGTTGGGGCATCGCATTATAGCCTACCGGTACCTAATTTCATAGTGACACGTGAATTGGACTGGTTGTCACATGCTATTTGAGACACATGCTGTTAGGAAGTATTGTATATATAGTGAATTGCTTATATCCATTACCACTTCAATACCTTAACCCTAACCCTTCGTAATAATTCATTGCTTGGCTATGCAATGTTATTCTAACTGAATGATAGTGGATTTGAATGCCTGGATCACATGATGTCAACTGTAGAGAAACATTGTCTCATATTTTCTTTCACGTGTCAGAGTATTTCAAAATAAATAAATAAACGTTTTATAATAATAAGGCTTAATTGTCTTCGAGTCCGAAGATTAGTGAGGAATACAGTATTTCTCGTGGCTGTGCAGCCCCAGCTGTGACCTACATATTTTGCTACATCCAGGGCAAGCAAAACCATTGTCCGCAGGTGATCTCAGACTTCTGTGCCACTGTGAACTGCATTTAGCTTAAAGAAAGGTATTGGTCTGCGCGAGCCAATTATCACTTTAAAAATACTCTGCGCAGGCTGGAGGCAATACAGTAAATTTTTTTTTATAACTAGGCCCTAATTAGACATGGAGAAATAACATTTTAGCACCTGATAAAAATTAAATAGAAAATAAGAAAAAAAATTTTTCCAAATTTCCATTAATGTTTCATATATTTAAAGCCACAAAGGTAAATAAAAGCAAATTTTTATAATGGTTTAAAAACACATATTTCCTTATTAAAAAGCTCTGTTTAAATTAAAACCTAGATCTATCATTACCACACAGTTTTGTCAGGATGTTATTAGGAAGACTTAAATAATGTATAACTTACCTGTTACCTATCCCTTTGTCTGTGGACACTGTGGACCGTTGTGGTACCAAGCAAGATGTGTATAGACCGTCCTTTTCCATTCCTCTCTATCCTTTGCCCTGTTTAGGACCTATTTCAATTGCAGACCCGTCCATTCTTTTATGTTGTCTCTGTCTGCCTCTTCTTCTTTTTCCTGGTACTGTTCCCTGAGGGAAGGTATTTGCGAGCCCCGAAGATTTTGTAATATGGCCATAGATTTTAACCTTGCGTTTTTTTTCACAGTAGTTAGCAGGTCATCATGGGGTCCGATCGCTGCTGTGACCCTGTTTCTAATCTCTTGGTTTGTGATGCGGTCTTTGCATGTGATGCCTAGGAAATAGGATCCTTCTGTAGCATCTTAATTCCATTGCTAGGATTCTCCTCTCTAGCTCTGCAGTCAGCGTCCAAGACTCACAAGCATTTAGAAATGTGGCCATGAGCAGGGAGCGCATCAGTCTGATTTTGGTGCCGAGGGCTAAAAAGCCTTTACTACATTTTTATAGTGTTAAAAAATATAATTACCGGTATCTTAAAGTAGTTAGAGACTATTTTATTAGTTATGCACACTTGTTTTAGATAGTGATCAGAGTAGAAAGCTTACTAATTTAACATATCAATTATCAAATATTGCGTGAGCCTACAAACAAACAGGTGAACAAACACAAAGTAATGACTTGAGAACAAATTCTAATGGACATTGTTTTTATTGTTTAATGCTTATGTGTAAGCAAAATTAATCAGAAATTTGACATAAGAGTGCTGCACCTTTGGCTATCCAGTAGGCTAATCTTGTGTGTTGCTTGAAGGAAGGTGGACAGTTACAACAAAGTCTTTCTTTTCCTAGGTGGGTAACCAGCTAATGTCAACGAGCCCTTCTAGTTCAAAGATGACTGGTTTAGGGCGCCAGTTACAGGCTTTTACTCTTTATCTATTCATTTCTTCCCCAACCCTACCCTATAGCTACGCAACTGCGTAGTCTCTCTGTAACAAAAAAAGCATGCCGCCTTATGTGCGGAACTACGTGGGGTGGGAGGGGGGAGTAAGTATTAGTAAGTAGTCGAGCGAAATGAAAATAGAGTTGACAAAATAGGACATGTCACAATGACCTAGGGCGCTATTTTCAATTAAATGTTATAATTTAATTATCTAGATTCTAAAATAAATATTGACATTTTGTTTTGTTTTATTCTTCCAATGCGCTCAGTGCTATTGATCGGCACTGTGGGATTTGTTGGGTAAACTTAGAAATGAACCAGTTTATTCACTGTTAGATAATTAAACGTAACTAAGGTTCCCCTTTCAGACCAGACAATCTATAAGGCAGACGATGTTTCGTTTATAAAAGGGGGATGCACAGTGGAAAAACAGTGATTTTGGTCAAAAATATCGATTATTAACAATTGTTGTTTTTTAATAGTTTAAAATGTGTAGAATACAAATTTTCTATCAGAATATTAAAAAAAATATGTTTTATACATTAATTTTGCATTTTAAAAGTGTATGTGTAAACAAAATTTAGATATTTTAGTAAAAAATCGACATTTTATAACCTCAAATTGATACACTAATTTACGGGCTCATTCCATATAAATGGTATCGATACGAAGTTCTACTTTTCTAGTTCTCATTGTGTACATGGTGTCTCATTCTATAAATAAATCGTACTATAAATAACTTTCAAAATACGTCACAACCTCGTTTTTTTTCCTTCATCTTCATATACACTGTCCCTTCACCGCTTCTAAACAAAGTTCTTTGATTGAACTACAATTTCATTATTAATCTTCCACTAATTAGATTTCAATCACTGAGTCAAATAATATTGAACAAATGACTCCAAAGCAAACTGTTATCTGCCTTCTGTTATAGAGAATGCTTCACGATGGAATCTTGAGGATGTGAATAACATGAACATGACAAATTTGACTTGTTTGTTCCAAGTTAAATCAAGGACTAATTCTAAACCATGACATGAATAAACATAACTCAATTCATTTTATACAAAACAAAAATATAATATTTGATCTTTATTCAAATCATTTGTTCAAATGCAGCCGAAATAATAAAAAAAATATTTCAGGTCATACAAAAAAAATAATGTAAAGGCTTGAGACAAACAGAAACAATGTCTAGTACAATACTAACAACATGACTAACAAGTTAACCTCTGTTCTTGCAAACAAAAAAAAATCATGGCATCAAGGAGTGGCCACACAACACATATTGACTAATTAGACATTCTTCAGTCAGGTTAAAAGTTTTTGTCATGTTATTAAAAGTAATGTGTCTTCACTTATTGATTTTGCCATTTAGAAGAATTAATTAAAGATCAGGATAATGAAAATTTGCCTTTAACTGAAACAGTGGGGATTCAATGTACTAATGTAACCCAAGTAGATTAAGAGAGACCCCTTTTTATAAGGTGAAAAAGACCATCAAGAAAGTCTTGGTAGTTCAACTCTAAGCACAAAATATTATTTATTTTACAGTTATAACATAAAAAAAGGTAAATTAAAAAACAGTAATTAATGAATGTTTCAATAGCCAAGAACTTCTATTTTATCTTAAATTTTGGGTCCAATACATTTTGCCATACTTTTAATGCTTACAGTACAGAATTGATGTCATTGTTACAAGGGGAAATAGTCATAGTAAACAACACTCTCGCATCTGTGTTATTAATTTGGACCATTCAGATCAAGACCTAATATTTTGCATACACGGCAAAAATAAACAAACAATATAGACCAGTGTTTACTGACTTATTTTACATTTTAAATAAAGTCATGAATGAAATTGGTCTGTACACCTGCTGACCCACACTCCTCCAAACAAAATGAATATTGCACCAATATCAATCGCACTCTTAGACTAGAGTCTAAATAAGAATGATCATTTACATTGATCAACAATAAAGGATGCCATCAAAAAAATAACAGCTACTTGTATGCAAAAGGCAGCCATATTGGTTAAGGCATTTTAAATATGTATACACATCCATCAAATGGACACATTCTCTATACACATCATTCTAATGGACACTTTATGTACAAAATATGTACAACTAGAAATTCAAACTTCAGTTTAAAAGCTGTGCTTTAATCATGATTAAATACATTGAAGCAAGTTGTTACCATACTATATTACTCTGATCAAATAGAAATATTCATCATTCAGAGCTTAATCATTCAAATAATGAACAAAAAAAGTTAATGCAGCAAAACCTAAATGGATTTGCTTGCCTAATTTTGAGTTGCTAAACAATTACTGCATTATATTTAATACCTAATTGTAAATTGTACAATGCTCAATTAAGATGAAAATGGACAACACTAAAACTGGCCATGTGGTGACTGCAGTACATGGAAGACAATAGAAGGGCACTATAAGCAACACTCAGGTCAAAGAACCACTTAACAAATAAAACCTTCTTAGGCTTGGCATTTGACCCTTGATCCAGAGTCTGGATGTATCCAGGGCTGTCTGGTCTCATCAAAGGATCGCTGAGGATCAGTAATAGTAACAATAGTAGCAGGTAAATTGTAGTGGACTCTATATGGAATAAGAGGAAATAATTTACAGTTAACTTTAATGTGTTCAATATAGATCAAAATTTTTGATTTCCATTAATATTTGTATATTTTTAAAATTAAAACTTATTTTTTTTTAACTCCACATAGTTGCAATTTTTTCTGGAAGAAACTATCCTGATAATGTCATTGTCTCTCTGAGAGTTTATTCAAGTTCTCATGTTAAACCATTCCTATTTAAGCTCTCATATAATATTAAACCAGCCATATTCAAGCTCTCATATTAAATCTGTTTATTTTTTGGGTGGGAGTAATTACTCATCTTCTTAGTGATGAGTGTGGCTGTCAAGAGCATTATAAAATATAAATAAAAAAATATAATATCTAATTTTAAACAAGATTACAAAAAGTTTGCGCTAGTACACAAACTCATAGGTAGCCCCCATCGATTTCAATAATGGAACAGGCTTATTCAAGCCATAGTCTTGTTTTGATTGATGAAAGTAGTAAAACCCTAACCTTAAAAATCAATGAACACTAAAATAAAAAAAAATATATTTTAAAATATATCTTTTTTTTCAACTAGAGAGTTTTTTTTATTAAAAACTTTCTTTTTCAGATATATGGAGGCCCGGTGGTTGAGTCATAAAGCACTTGGCTTCTGAACTGTGTGTCTTGGGTTCAAAACCAGGTGAAATTTGTGATTTTACATTCTTCAGGTGCCACTGAGTCATGACATTAGTTGGGGAAAAGTATAGGTGGTTAGTCATTATGCTGGCCACTTGACACCCTCATTAACCATGGGCCAGTGAAACAGATAACCTTTACATCATCTGCCCCCTAGATCTGAAAAGGGAACTTTACTTAACTCTTTCTCTCCGTAATTATTTACCACATTCTGTTGGAATCAACGTTAGTATCGTCAGTTAGGAGAAAAAGAGTTAAAGAATATATAAAAAAAAACAAGAACAACTTGTAATTGAAAAAATACTCATATCATCAGATTACTCTCTTTGTAACTTGCTTTTAAATAAAAACCAGAAAAGTGATAACATTCAAGTAAAAGAAGAGAGACTAGAAAAATAAGAACTTCATCAAAACAAATATTGAAAAAATATATTTACAGAAAAAAAAAACAAGCACTAACCTATCAAAAAGCATCTAGTGTTTAGGGTTTATACGTTCTGTCCAATCAGGCTTTTCAGGCGCTGAAAAAAAAAAAAAAAAGTCTTTAACCTTTTTAGTCCACTTTGCTCAATCTATTGTTTCCTAAATACTTTTTAAAAAATATTATTACCAGCACCTCTTCTTCTTGTTTTTTAAGACAATACCTGTATCTCTGAAGAAAAAAAAATGTGACAATTTTACTTCTTATATTACAGAAGTGATATTAAATAAAAAAGATAATTACATACTATACATTTCATGAGTCAAGCTAGCTATGCATGTTAATGACTTTAACTCTGCTAATTCATTGGTTTTCTTGTCAGATTCCATTTTCTTATGGAACTAGGGAAGAAGGAGAACTTGCAGGATTTGTTTTAGCTTACGGAATGAGAAAATACGCATTTTGATTGAAAATATATAACTTACTGATCTGTTGCTGTTCATTTCTCTAGTAATCATTTGTAGCTGGTGCTGCAAGTTCTGAAAAGAGAGCAATTTATAAAATAAATAAAATGTAAGATATAAGCT
>JADKLZ010079391.1:772738-789245 GCA_021533235.1 Biomphalaria straminea
AGAGAGCAATTTATAAAATAAATAAAATGTAAGATATAAGCTACATCTAAAGTTTAAAGCACGCATATTGAAAAAGAGTTTTATAAAAGTCTTATAAATATAAAGACAGTATAGGACTAAAACATTTTAGACAGCAGAAGGGGGTAATGGGTTAAAATGTGTATTTATTATTTAAATTTATTTATAAAAAAAACACTATAAGGTAATCTGTTTCTGTGGCCAAAGGTTAACAAGGGTGTCATGTGGACAGCACAATCACAAACAACCACCTTTACTTATCCCCAACTAATGCTAGGTACCCATTCATCTTGGGTGGACTCATCTTCATCACGACTTAAACCCATGACCCCTTGGTTCAGAAGTCAAGCCCTTTACCACTCAGCCACTATTCTACCTTGTTTATGAAATAGATTATTAATCCAAACATTAAATATTAAGTGTATCAATCAGTCATCTTATTAAATTTGTATAGATCTATACTAACATTAATAACTCTGATTACAAATATATTTTTTATTATTTGTTTTTTCTTAGCACTATTTCATGCTTTTAGCTTTCTCAATATGCTAAGATCTATCATTTTTCTGAAAAGGGGGTAGGGGGAGAAAGAAAGGCTTCTCAAGCTTCAACATAAACCACTCTAACTGGTGAAGAGTTTATGAACATAGTAAAAAAAAAAGTAAAACTTCCCCTTTCAGACCTTGTGGTCTATAGGGCATATCATGTAAAGGTCATCTGATTCTGTGATCTATGGTTAACGAGGGTGTCGTGTGGCCAGCACAACGACCAACCGCCTTAACTTTTCCCCAACTAATGTCAGTTACCCATAAAAGTAAAACAGAAAATTCATTCAAAAGAATAGGAATTTTTGTTACAAGTGAAATTAGGCTTATCTAATTCTATAAAAGTAAATTTGATTATAGGCAATTTCTTTGCAAGGTTTCCAAACTATGGAAATATTTTATCACATTTTGAAAGAATTCTGATTTTCTTCTTTCTGATCATTCTTTGCAAAGCTAGCAATGAAAGCTTCTGCAATCCTGTACAATCACTTATAACAAACATTTAAAGATTTTTTTTTCACACAGATAATCCTAATTAGTCATTAAACTTGTTTCTAATATAAAAGCTGGGCTATCGAGTCTGCTAAATAGCTTTTTTAAGATGCTTGAAGTTGTTTTATAAAACAGATGTGTTTTAAAGAGGGAGCAAGGAATCAACAATTTTTTTTCATTGTTTTAAATAAAAACCTTTTCTGTTGAAAACGCATTCAGCCTTTAATGCCCCTGATTTCATCCTATGAATTTAGGCCTTCATTAGTAATGGAAATAAGCTTATCACTAGTGACTATAATATTAGCCTTGGACAGACAGAGTGACTTGATATAAATTTGTAAATACTTACAATAATTTGGATCTTGAGGTCCGACTCCCTTGATTTTTTGAGCTCATCAGTGCTCTTAGCTAAAACATAGAGATGTTGACAAAATTTACCACTATAACATAAAATTTACATTTTTTAACTTCTGCAAGGACACTATAAAGTTAATTTTTATGAAGAAAAAAAAAAAAAGAAAGATACTTAGGTTCATGAAACAGATATTACATACACTTGAGTCTGGAGCTTCTCCTAAGTTGTTGAGGGCTTCCTTCCTTCCCTATTTGGCATTTCTAAATGATTAAAAGCAATCTATTTATTAAAAATGCATTTAAGAAGCTAAACGAGTGGTGGAACACTCTAAAAAAAAATAGTATTATCTTTTAGAAATGACGGTGTGAGAACACTATGGAGAACATTAAAAAGAAACATTTTACCTCTTCTTTCTGGGCAGCCTGGAACAGGAGGTCAGTATTTCTTCTGCCCCTTCTACCTCTTCTTTCTTCTGGGCTAATCATGTTTTAAAAAAACAACAACAAATAATTACTAATAAGAAAATTCAGCTATGGCTACAAATAACTAAAGACTGCAATGCAGTTTAGCCTAGAATGATAATGTCTCTCTACTTATGCATATATAAGTTATAATGTGTATTACTTCTTAAAAATATTTCAAGATAAATATAAATGAATAACTAAATAAATGAAGATGGTTGTTGATACCCTGTAGGCAGCCATTCCACTTCTTCCTCGAGAAAAATTATATCTTCACTGTAAAAAAAAATTAAATGTGCAAAGAGGTGAGAATATTAATTTATCCATTCGAGATTTTTTTTTTAAAATTTATTTATTTTTATTGTTTAGCTTTATTTATTTTCTTTCTGCTTTCAGTAAGCTTAAATTTGTTTTTTTTTCTTTTGTTGTTTCAGAGTGTGAGTAAATATAAACAAAAAGTTAGGCTACGCCATAAAAGTAATACTAATAAAAGTAATAAATAAAAGTAATATTAGTAAGTAAAATGAAAAAAAAAAATTTAATAGAAATCTTTTCAAAAGCATGTTTAAAAAAAGTTTATACTTGTAATTTTAATCAACACTCACTCTATTTCACTGTCACATTCCTCCATAAGATCCAACTATGAAGGTAAAGAAATATCAATAAGTATAAACTATCAAATTTATTTAAATTTTAATGTTCAGATTGCCAGAGATGTTAAAATTTCAAATTTACAGATGTGAGCATAGTATTTTCTTAGTAGTCTTAATCATTGTTGAAATAATATATCTACTATTTAAGTACTGAGGCACTTACAAGTACTTCAAATCAATCAAGGAATAAAATTATCAAGACTAACCTTCAATGCTCCAAGCTCTTCAATAGCTTTCTCTTTTTCTCTTGTTGTTTTCTCTAGATCTTTAGTTGTTTCAGACAGCTAAGATATACAGCAATACACAGATTTCAAACATATATTATAATCTATTCAATTTTGTCATGTAAAACTGACATTAAAGAGATTACAGAAATATCTATTAAGTTATTACAACTATTCTTTTATGGTTGTTTGCAAGAACAATAAGAGGCAAATTATTTCTCTTTACCCAAAAATGCTGAACATGCAAAAATATTTCTTCACCAATATTAGTAATCTTATTTCAGTTATTATTTCTCATTGAAGGACAATGAACTCAGTATGTTCCTTAACCACTCCTCAACAAAAGTCAGGCCTTTGTCAGCCTATTACTCTATCACAGTGATGCCCAAACTACAGCCCGCGGGCCAGATCCGGCCCGCGACGTGGTTCCATCCGCCCGCCTAAAAAATCGGCACAAAGTGAAGAAAATAAAAAAAAAAGGTTGAAAAATGTATTTTCCTTACTTCAGGACCTTCAATTTTTCTTTGATAGAAATCATTCTAATATGTGGTATTCTAATATTCATATTATTATATTTTTAAAAATAAACACGATGTTTATTTTTTCGCTGACAGGTGTTGACAGTTGTTTTAGATTCTTGGATGATTCCGCAGCTGTCTTAAGCTAGTCGTATTTTCCTTACTTCAGGACCTTCAATTTTTTCTTTAATAGAAATCATTCTGATATGTGGTATTCTAATATTCATATTATTATATTTTTTAAAATAAACACGATGTTTATTTTTTCGCTGACAAGTGTTGACAGTTGTTTTAGATTCTTGGATGATTCCGCTGCTGTCTTGAGCTAGTCATTTTCTAAACATCTTGTGTGTAACACAGGGGGCATCAATTCTGCATCATTTTTGGTAATGTTCTTTTGATATCAAAGAGAGTAGTATGTACCTTTTCATATTTGTGGATTAATAAAATGGGAGAGCCGTAGGAAAAAAAAATATAATATAAAAGGGCATTTATAAAACACAACATTTTTTAAAAAATGGAGGCATTTTTGGTTTGAGCCACAAAGAAAAAGATTTCTAAGTTACGACTTGTTGAGTGAGTTTAGCGAATGACGAGAAAAAAGACAAGGAATGTGTCCACGGTAAGGGCACAAATTATAAGAAATGAAGCGTATAAAAGTGTTTTTCTAGCTGTGATGAAACAATTTGTCCTGGGAAAAAATTAAAGCAAAAAGAGTAGACGATATGGGTAAAAATTTCCATTCACAACTAAATAACAGAGCAGCATATTTTGAAATGCTTTCAATTGCCGCTGAGGACTGCTGATCTGTATCTGGAACTCGTTTGATTACAAAGACCAATATCTCAGCTTGAGAAATTTAGAGTGATACAGACAATTGATTTCTTCGCCATGTGTATGAAGAAACTTTTCAAATTTCCGAAATCAAGTGTTGAGAACGATCACAATACCACAAGCACTTCATTGAGTAGACAAACTTTTGCAACAATAAAATGGTTGAAACCAATCTTTCACATAATCACCTTGCATGTGTAAGTAGGCCTAGTAGTGCTAGGAGTTTCTAATAAACTATCTAAAATGGAATTAATGACCATTCCATTTCTTTTTATTTATTCGATGATGTGGCCCGCGACACGAGTGTCGTGAATTAAAATGGCCCCCAGTCAAAAAAGGCTGGGCAAGACTGCTCTATCAGATGTCAATTATTGGACTGTGAGATGTCTAGAATAGAGAGTCTACCTAAATATGATCCAAGTCCATGTACCTGAGTCTCAAGATTTTGTATATCCTGAGTGTATTTATGGAGCAGGGCTTTCTGTCTTTCGTCATCTTCTTTCAACTTTTTGTTAGCAGACTTGAGTGCTGTTTTTTCATCCCTTAGCACTGTAAGGACACAGGAATCATACTATAAATTTTTTAAACAAAGATTATTAAATATTATTTATACCATACATATAAATCTAATGTGTCAGTATAATACTCTATATATAGGAGACTTGGTGACCTAGTGATATAGCGCTTAGCTTTTGGACCAGGAATTATGAGTTCCAATCCTGGCAAAGACTAGGATTTTCAATTTTGGGATCTTTGGGTGTCACTGAGTTCATCCAGTTCTAATGGGTACCTGACTTGATTTGGGAAAAGTAAAGGTGGTTGGTCATTGTGCTGGCTACATGACACCCTCGTTAACAAGGGGCCACAGAAACATGACCTTTACATCATATGCCCTATAGATTGCAAGGTCTGAAAAGGAATATTACTTTTTAATACTGAATGTTGAGTGAGTTTAGCGAATAGCTTTGTTTTGAAAGAAGGCTTATATTAAAGAAAAATCCTTTCTGAAAATGGTAATTAAGTTAATGTTAATTACAAATCAATTACAAAGCCTTCTTTATAAGTAATTAATAACTGATGATTATAAATACATAAATTATAAATACATATAATATTTACATTAGCATAGTCTTTGATTTTGATATAATCTTTTCAATTTGATTAATTTAAATTTAATGGATTGAAAAATTCCATACAAACATGAAACATACAGAGAGACATTATTTAAATGTCTATTTTTATCCAAAATGGTTGGGAATTGTTGCTCTACAACTTGCATTAAATTCTGCACTAATATAAACCCTACCTTTGATGTACTCTCTCTGTGTTGCAATTTCTTCTTGGAGTAACTTGACAATACTATGATCGTTAAGCCTGAAATTGTTCTGTTTTTCTTTTTCAAGTGCCTAAACATAAAAACAAGTGAATTTTGTGATCTTGTAAGTAAGTTTCTGTTGCTTTTGAATGTGTATGTTTTATAAGTATAAATGAGTGTACCTCAGTTGATCAGAAAGAAAAAAAATGTAGAGACATAGTAGTGCTTTACTGGTAATCACCATGAGGTAACAATAACACTTGTAAATAGGACTGTCACAAATCATGTGTATGAGTTACAGAGTTAGGTCCCTGCACATTTTATTCTTACGCAGTGCTTCAGGCTTTCAAGAAACTGCCCATGGCTAGCAGAAGGGGTTATGATCTCATGATCAACGGCTTCTTGTAGAGTGTTTTGGGTGCAGATGTTTTTTTTTTAATTTAGAGAGAGACTAGAGAGTTTTTAGTTTTCTGAATCCAGTTTGTAATAATAGAATATTAACTGAAAGTATGAGTTAATTCTTTAGGATCATTAGTGTGCTCAACCAGCAATTGACTAGGTGTTTAAGTTAGCTCACCAGCTAACAACCAGATCTAAGCAACAGAGATAGAGGCGATTTGTGACACACCAATGTTTGAGTTTGGCTCAGATGTTTTACTTGGTTTTTAAGTAGTTAATACTGTTAAAAGATTTTTTTTCCAGAGCTGCTTGCTAGAGTTTTTGTGCAAATGTTTTATTTTTGAAAGAACTGCTTATGAGAGTTGAAGGGGTCAAAGATCATCTTTTACTTACACAGCTCAGCTGAGAATTAAAACGCTCCAACTTTTCTATTAGTTCTTTCTGTCTTAGCATGTCAGTCTTACACTTATCAATCCTTTCCTATGAGCAATAAAATATACAAGTTTAAACACACATAAACAGAATTAATTATGAATTTAAAATAGACTTAATTGCAAAATATGAGCTACCAATATTGAAATACACATATGACACTAAAAACTGAAGTCTTACTTGTAAAATGCCATTCTCCATTTGAAGCATTTTTTTCTCATCTTCACAAGCTTCTCCTGCTAAATTCTTCAGAAGAATACCCATTTCATGCATATCAGGCATTTCTTTTAAAGCTTGGTCTTGGGCGCTTGCAGATGGAGTTATCACCTGTAACACACTTTGTCTATAGAAACATAACTAAATGACAACAATGACAATTATCCAAGACTTATTTTAGAACCAATGATGTCATCCTTATGACTTAAATTGACTCACACAAGACAGATTGTACTACTTATTAAGACAGAACTCCAACATAGACACTGGGCCCAAAACACCCTAATAGAAAGAAATCTATATGGAGAGCTCCCAGATTTGGAAACCACTGCGCAGTTCATCTCATATATTGGTATAGTCATCTGGACCCTCCAAAATTACAATGAGAATGAAGAAAAAGAATTAAGACAGCTTGTAACTGTTTTGTGCTATATCTACCATAAAAAGTAGATAGCTGACCCTTTCAAACTGTTAGCTTAGACTAGGCTTACTTATTTTATTCATGATAAAAGAGTGTTTCAGACTAAAAGCTCTGCCTCCCACTATTTCAGTACCATAATTAAAAACTAATATATATTTAGATATTATCTTTCAGGAAATAAAAAAAGGCATTACAATTTTATTATGAAAATTAAAGTAAATACTAATTAACCTAATTAGATCAATAATAGATATGTATCCTCAATTTCAAACCTCTAAATTTATAAACAACTTTTAGTGATAGTTATCATTTTGTAGTCTGAAAGCTATAAGATGTACTATTATGAACATTAACTTCTAATAAAAGATGAACTTTCTTGTAAAAACATTGTGTTTGCTATTGGAAAGTTATAAGCCTACTTTACTTCTGTCTTTACTTGAATATTTTACTGTGTATTCATTGTAACTACATTCTAATGCTCTTGTCAAAAGTCCCAGACAACCAATTCTCAGAGGAGCCTTACATTTTCCATCTGTTCTTGATTTTCATTTATGTCTCCTCTGTGTTTCTCCAGAGCAGTGGCTGAGAGTCCATCTAATGATATGCTGCCACTGGCACTGCAATCATTTGTATCTAAAGTGTGGAGTAAAAAAAAAAGAAAGTATAGCATGTTTTGTGAAACAAACTTTAACTATTTTATGAGCATCTGTTTTTACAAAGGATAGATTAATATGCAAAAGTCAGTGTACAGCCATGACCTACATGTTTTTTTTTTTTAAACTTATGCAGACTAGGACATCAGACTTGTTTACTGGAAACACTAAAACTACACTAAAACAAGTTCATACATGTACAATTAATGCATGCTACAATTTTGCTGATTTGTAGAGCACTACCATTTTGTGATTTAACTTATAAAATTTCAATATGGTATAGAATTTAAGGGAAGTACATCTTATATGAAAGAAATAATTTTGCATTATGAAAATTGAAATGAAAACTTAATGATTAAGGATAAATTGTTTTATTTTAAGTCACATAAAAAAAATATATTTATTATCTGAAATGAGAAATAATAAATATTAATCCATTTGTCACAAAACAAGAAATAACACACTGAAAACCAAATACAATGGGAATATAGAGGTCATTATTTTACCAATGTCACAACTACTGGACAAAAAAATAATTGTGTGAATGATTTGTAAAGTGAAAGTCTCCACTAAACTATTTCAGAAAAAAAAAATGATTTGAAGTTGCTATCTAATCTATGCAAAATAATCTCTCCTTTCAAAAGCCGGCTTGTTGGTCATGGAGATAGGGATCTACAGCATCTTTCATTAGGTTAAGCAGAATGCAGTTTAAAAACTTTACATGGAAAGGACATCAGCATTATCCCTTGATAGTTGGTATAGGAACTAAAATTGCATTTCTTGGGAAGTTTGATGTGGTAGCCCTCCTTCCACTCTGGTGGAACTTCTTTTTTCTCAACACTGGAATCAATGTATGCCTTTAACACTTCACCTGAGATGCTGTCGAGTTCTGCAGCTCCACCATTCTTTCATTGCTTGATTGTGCTGTTAATCTTTTCTTTAGTGGGTGCTCTGCACTTCATAAGCAGGTCTCTTGCAGCTGGCAGTATCTCTGGTGAGTTTGCAGGAGTAGATCTGTAAAGTAGCTCCTGGAAATGCTCAATCTATCTCTTTGTGATATCACTTCAGCATTCTTGCCATTTACTTGTCTCACTTGCTTAGCAAATTTTCCAGATAACTTTTTGATGACTGAGTTTAGGTTTTTGGTACTGTTCTAAAGGGCTGCTTCTTCTGCTTTTGCCAGGGCTTCAATGTAGTTCTGCTTGTCTGTTCTGATGCTATGCTTGAAATTCCTATCTATTTTAGAATATTCTTTTTGTGCTTTTCTTTTTTTTACTGTTGTTAATACCTGCTTTCTTCATCTTCTTTCTTTTATCATCTGAAGAGTTTCTGCTAAAGTCCACTCCTTGTGTGTTTATGAGTTGTAATCTAGTTCTTATTTGGCATGCGGAGGTTACTGTATCTTTCACTTTCTGCCATGTCTTTTTTTTTTACTGTCTCCTAGCAGCTCTTCTAGGAGCTGGAACTTGTTTGATAAAATTATCTTAAACTCTTACCATTTTTGCAGTCTTTAGAACAACGGTGTTGCAATGCTGGCGTTGGTTGGACACTCCAGTCCAACTCTTTTTCAGCTTCAGTCTCATTCTGGCAATCAGAAGATGATCATCTGAAGCAACATTTTCTCCTTGTCTTACATGCATATCCAGAAGAGATCAACAAACTTCTTCGCAATACAGACATGATCTGTTGCCTTGTGTTTTGTTTGTGTGGGAAGACAGTTCCTCCATTCACCAAGTTGATTGTTGCACATATATCTGCAAATCTCTCTCCATTTTTGTTTCACCTAGTCCATGCTTTCCCATGATCTCCTCATATCCTATGAAACAAGTGAAAATACCCATTATAACAAGGATGTTCTTTTTAGATCTGTCATATATGATCATAGTCTGCTTGTTGTAAAAATTATCCTTCTCCTCCTCTTTACTGGGGGTGAAGCATTGGACAATAAGTTAATTCTCTTATTCACTGTGTGGAATGAGGTTGTTATTATTTGTGGTCCATGACTGCCCCATCCAATAAGTGCTTTCTGAGCCTGCTAAAACAGCATCAGGGATACTCCCTGAGTGTGTGTAGCCTGTTACTCATGCCTTGAGTATAAAAGTAGCTCACTCAAAATCAGTCTTTTCTGCCTGGAACAAGTCCATCATGACTTGTCGATTATTACGATGTTGAGGTTGAACCTTTTGATTTCAGTTGCAACTTGCACTGTCTTCCCAGTCCCATACATGGTCAAGACACTTCATGTCGGCTTCCTGAAGTCTCTGGACTTTCAGCTGGAGGTCCATCTTTTCCCAGGTCCATGACTTCTGTTGATTAGCTTTTTGTAGTTTCTATAGTTAGTGGTTTTTCTACAGGGTAGGGTAGCTAGCCTTAAGCTCAACCTTCTTCCTTTCTCAAACGGGCTTGGAACCATCCTATGGCAGAGTTTTTAAAAAAGTAAAAATAGCACTTATATGTGAAATAGAAAATCAGTTTACCTAAAGTGGTGTTAGCATTCAGTCTTATCTCTGGCCCAGGGGAAATCTGCATTGACTCCTCCACAAGCTTTCTTAGTCTAAGAATCTCAGTTTGAAGTTTTTGTTTGTTGCCATGTATCTCTTCATTTACAACAGCCTGATTTATGGAATTGCACATTTATCAATTGATTATTTTCTTGAATTGAATACATCGTATTCACGTAACAGTAAAAAAAATGTATTTGATTAAAGTTATACCTTATTTTTTAGACATTTTGCTTTTCTGGCAAACTTTAATGTTGAAATTGTTTCAGACAAGCATCTGCACATTTAAATATATATGTAAGTATGTGTATAAAAGATTAGGATAAAGAAAGTAAACTAAAGTATTGAGCACTATTAGAGTCATTAGTACTTCTAATTGAACTACCTGGAGTCTGGGTGGACACAAGCTATTATTCTTGTCTTGGCATTTTTACCAAGTGAATCCTAAAAAAAAGTTTATTCTGAGTTAGCGAAATGAAAATATAGTTTAACATCATTAACGGTCTCTTAGTTTTGAAATCCAGAAGGTAATTTTTTTTTTATTAGACACTATTAACAATGTAAACATATTCATCAAACCAACTCTAACCCTCAAAAAAAAATAATTGAGCCAACACTAACCCTCAACAGTAACGTTAATTTGGAGTCTCTGTAAGGGATGTGTCTTTTTTTTCCATGGGAAACAGCTACCAAATGTATTATGACATTCCCTAACACAGAGAGAGACTTGTTGATGTTTGCAGCCTCCTGTGTTTTAAGATTAAAAACAACAACATTTAAGTAAATTTTTGTCAGTATACCTCTTTACCAATGCAATCTCTTTTTAAATATTTAAGTTTTGAAGCATCTAATTCAAATAACAAGAAGTTTATTATAAAACATTTTAATACCTGATTTAAAAAAATTTTTTTTTACCCTTTAAGAATTTGAAAGATATAGCTTACACCCAAACTCATTATGATTTGCTTCATTGATTAGAAAGACAGTAATCTACCCAAATGGATCTGGTACTATACTTTAACACTTTTAAGACTAGTAAATTTATTATTTTCATAGGCTAGTAGCAAGTCAAAAATGTACATTTAATATATAAAATTAATTTTATATTCAATCATTACTTGCATGATTTTTATTATCAAAGTTTAAACGCTATACTTTTTTTTTTTCGTTTATCCCTAATGAAACATTAAAACTTAGCCAACAAAACATTTCGTTAGTAAAAATTCACAGAATATAATTAACTGAAACTTAAAAATCAGCTGGAATCCATTTTGACTCTAGTTTTCTATTATAGACTATTTCATGAGTAGTTATCTTATAATATTCTAACATTCTTCCACTCAAAAAAGAAAATGACGAATTACTTTGAGACAAGTGCCTCCAGTGTTGGCATCTTTTTGTCTCTCTGACCCTGCAAGGTCGACAAATCTCAGATGGGATTTACAAAAATGTTGTAGACCATTTACATCCTCCTGGTAGATAAAAACAGACAAAAATAAATGACTGCTTGTACATCAAGTGTACATATTTTAATTAACATTTAATTGAATAAAAAACTATACCGTTGACTGTATCCTAACAGTAAAAACAGCATGGGAGCGTGAACCCGCTCTGTTCATGGAAGTTGCAGCCACTCTGCGATTCCAGTAGGCCTTGATTATTTCCTGAAGACAACAAAGTATGTCCCATTCCTTTAAAACTCAATTCAGGTAAATTATTATTAAGAAAAAACTTACAAAAAACAAAAATGTGTACAACTAGAATTAACTCAATGATGGCTTTAATACCTGATAAGCATCCCTTGCATTAGAAATATCATGTTCAATAACCCCTTCTAAAAAGAGACCTTTGTTTTTATTCTCCCGTAGGTGAAGTCTTCGTGAAGCTGTATCGAAGAGATCAAAAATTTGCTCTTGATAGACTTCAACACACGAGCAGCTACACAAAAACTGTTTTTTATAGCCACTCTGTGAAGAGAATTTAAAAAATGTTAGGAGTCAAGTTTTAAACAAAAGCAGGGCAGAAGTAAAAGAAAACATTTAAATCTAATAGTTTAATTACACAAGTTAAACCTTATAAAAACAATTGTATACAAAAAAAAAGTTACCAATTTTTGTTGGTGAGCTATAAGACCAAACATAAACTCAAGACTTCTGGGAATCACACCCCGAAGTTCATGCTGAAAGATTTCCAATGTTTCTGGTGGCCCTTTAATTTAAAAAAAAAGATTTTAAATACAATTTTTGACTATGGGTAAGATTTTCAATCTTTTACTATTGAAGCCAGTGAGTCATGGTGGCTGAGCAGTAAAGCACTTGGCTACTGAACCGGGGTCCAGGATTTGAATCCTGGTAAAGACTGGGATTTTTAATTTTAGGATTTTTGGGCACCTCTGAGTTCACCCAGCTCTGATGGGTACCTGATGTTAGTTGGGGGAAAGTAATGGCGGTTAGTCGTTGTGCTGGCCACATGACACCCCCATTAACTGTAGGCCACAGAATCAGCTGAACCTTACTTCATTTGCCTTATTGATCTGAAAAGGGAACTTTACTTTTTTTTTAATATTGAAGCCTCTATACCAGTACTTCAAAAGACAAAGAAATAATGTGCATTAATGCCTTCCTATCTAGTTAGGTGTCCTGAAAAATGCTCCACCCCCAGAGAGACTTGAAGGAGGGCTACAGCACCTAGAGTTGTCCTTGCATTACAAACATTTTAAATCTCCTTGTAATAACACTCATGGGTTCTCTAAGAAAAAAGAATGCAGGTGAAAAAAAGGTTGAAATAAGATGGTCTGGAAAGGCCTGTTGCTAAATTGATATATTTGTAAAGCACATGTAGTACATATGTTTTTAAGAAACTTTATCTGTTTTGTGCACACAAATGATGTCAAAGTGTGATGGTATAACAATTGGAGGAAATTCAAAACTATTGATGTGAGGAGGATTGTTAGAGTTTCACAAAAAGACATCTTCAAAAAATCATTTAAAAGACAAACCATGTCTCTGTTTAAATGTTCTTCTTCTTAAACATCAGAAATAATGTCATTTGGACTAGGTAAATATATTCAAATATTGATATTTATAACTACAATTAAAATATAACATATTTTGTCCTTTGAAAAAAGCTTTCCACTTTGTATGCTGGCCTAAGAAATCAAATCTAATTTAAGGTAATTTATATGATTAATATTTGCTGTAACAAAATTAAACAATAAATGTCAAGATTTTTTTTTTTATAATGATGAAAGAACACTTACCAAACATAGAAAATGTCTTTCCTGAGCCAGTCTGACCACTGAGAAAGTACAAAATTAATGAAGTGTTAATAATGGAGTGAGTAAAATATAAATGTACAGTGTACATGCCTCAACCACTGCCCACTGTCAGGGTCTTTTTTTTAAATATTACTGATAGCAACACAATTAAACAAATCTGAAACAAAGGAAAGAGCTAAGACTTGACAAACATAACTACACAATGATGTATTTATCGCTCCTTCTAACTACCTTCAATGTATTAGATTTCATCACTTACTATGCCATGATGGTGCCATTGTAGCCACTTACAAAGCATTCAGTGAGGTTTTTACCCACTATGGAAAACACAGCTTCCTGGAAATGAAAATAAAATCATGTTTTAATAAACCCAATAACTTGAAATTTATCTTCAAATCTAAAACCTAAAATTAATGATGGAAAAGTAAAGGCAGTTGGTCGTTGTGCTGGCAAACGACACCCTCATTGACCGTAGGCCACAGAATCAGATGATCTTTACATTATCTGCCCTATATAACACAAGGTCTGAAAGGGAAACTTTAAAAAAAAAAACTAACTAACTAGGATAGAACAATCTAATTCTTTTTTTTAAAAATGATTAAAGGTTAAGAATCAAATTTCATTCTTTACTGTGACCAACCTGTGTGATGTCAGCATCTGCTACCTTGCTGAAATGGAATAATTGGGGCTCTGGCTTTGTGCGAACAGTAATGGTATTGTCTGTAAGGTTAACATCCAGAACTTGTGGATCAAAGTCAGCATCAGGTGGGCGAACTCTAAGAAGTATTCTAATGAAATCCCCTTCTGAAGATTTGCTATAGACAAAGAAATCAGATTTACAAATACTGCAACTTGATATATTTCATAAGCTATTTATGCTTAAAAAGGCAAGTGACTTAGTGACAAGCCATTTAGCTTCTAAACAGAGGGGTCTTAGGTTCCTATATAAACACATTTTCTTAGGTTGATTTTGATTTTAAATTTAAGGATACACCTAAATTCACTCAACTCTAATGGTTACGTAAAAATGTTTTGGGGGGGAAGTAAAGGCAGCGGGCCATTGTGCTGGCAGCAGGACACCTTAGTGAGCCATAGACAGATGCTATGTACCATATCTGTTCCATGTATTGCAAGGTCTGAAAGGGGTACTATTAAAGCTTAGTGCTTAGCATGACTCTTGAACATTAAATGACTAGCACTGCAACCATGTATGTGTTGAGTTGAGTTACTCATGAAGCTTTACTGTTTGATCTTAATGTTAAAATGTAAAAAGAAATGTTTTGAAAAAAAAAAAAAAGGTTAAATGAAGTGTAATTGTATCAGTTAGTTTGGATCAGTCATGGTACATATATAAACATTTGACAAGAAAGGCAGATAGACAGAGAGTTGATATAAGCTTTGTAAAAATGTTAAAAAACTAATGTATCTGGCATAAGCATCACTTATGTATGTTATCACAAACATGTGCTTTTTCTATAACAAAAAAAAAAGTTAAAAAAATAAATAAAGATAACAAAGATTATCAATTATGCTTAGTGTTTTGTTATAAATGGGAGGCGCAGTGGCTGAGCGGTAAAGTGCTTGGCTACTAAACCGAGGTCAGTGTTTTGAATCCTGGTGAAGACTAGGATTTTTAATTTCAGAATCTTCAGGCACCTCTGAGTCCATCCAGTTTTGATGGGTACCTGACGTTAGTTTGGGAAAAGTAAAGGTCCTTGGTTGTTGTGCTGGCCACATGACACCCTCAATAACCATAGGCCACAGAATCAGATGACCTTTACATCATCTGCCCTAAAGACAACAAGGTCTGAAAGGGGAACTTTTGTTATAAATTACAGGGTGATTTTTTTTAAATAAATTAAAAATTAATTTACAATTATGATTTTTAATAAGAGTTTGAAATATTGTGCTTTAAAGAAAATAATTAAAAAAATAATAATACTTAACCTGTCACATGGATCCATTTTTGGCTGTAAAATTAAAAAAAATATATTTTTAATATGTTGTTCTATCCAAAAACAAAAATGTGTTCTATAAATGCTTATGTACAATTAAATACATAAATATTTAAAACAAAGTATACCAATAATCATTTTTATGTAATAGCACATCAGAGCTATTAGTAATCAGAAAATTATAAAAAAAAGATTAATAAAAAAAAAAAAGCTTACATTTTAAAGCATAGCTGTATCAATTAGTTTGGATCAGTCATGTAATTAAATTTTAAATAAATCTACTCTAGCATTTCCTAAACTTTCAACATATGTATACCTAACCCCCCTCCCAGCTGAGATGACAGATCATCTGTTCCAAGTTGTTAATTTTAATCTGAGACCTTGTGACATTCCCAGACTGTTCATTTTTTTTTTTAAAATTTAAATCTGAAGAAGCATAAATTTAAATTTTAAGAAGGGAAGATATATTTCAGATTTCTCTTAAGGCCAGATATGGAACAAGATCTCTTCAACCTAATTTAAGTCTTGTCGCAAGGTTCCGCAAAGGCAGCAACCATTTTTAGATTGGGTTGTGCCACATAAAGTTTTTTTTTTTTCATATACCTGAGCCATAGATTGTAACAATATTAGTTACAGTACTATAAATTCATAATAACATACAACTAGTAACAACTTTTTAACAAGATCTAGATAAGAATTCTAGATCTCAATAGATAAAGTCAATCTATCTAGTTAATTTAGTAGTACATATACAATACATCAATATAATATTATCATATTCATGTTATTTGTTGGTACTCATGTACTGATGTAGATCAGCACCCGCGCTCACAAAGTGCCGATAATTAGCCATAATAAAATTTAACTAGAATTTAATTTCTATAATGATGTAAATAGTGTTGTTTTTATTAAATACATTTGGTTCTAAAAAGTAACCTTTATTTTTTACTTTACATCAATAAATTACCTTTGCGACTTCAATTATGGTCACTGTTCATAAGTAGCTTTATGTACAATACTCAAATGTTGCCGAGTTTTATTTTTGAAACGTTAGGGGAACGAAACAATTACTTAAGTTTATATTTTTACCACAGGTAGGCCTATACAGGCCTATATCTCTGCGTTTTTTTGTTTTTTTTTACCTCAAACGTTTCTAAGGAAAATATCAAAGTAATATTTGTTATGGCAGATGGCATACAATCAATTTAGGCTGGTTTTGAAAATAAAATTTGTAAGAA
>JADKLZ010079391.1:795746-808474 GCA_021533235.1 Biomphalaria straminea
AACATGATGAAGATGTAGACCAACATGATGTAGACCAGCATGATGAAGATGTAGACCAACATGATGTAGACCAGCATGATGAAGATGTAGACCAGCATGATGAAGATGTAGACCAACATGATGAGTATGTAGACCGAAATGAAGATGAAATGTAAACCAAAATGTTGATTAAGAGATGTAGGGAATAAAATGGTAAGCATTGCTGTGTATATCAATTTATTTCCTTATCTAAAAAAAGCTTTGCCAAGTTTTGTGTTTCACTGACTATGAAAATGTTTTGATCAATTTTTGTTCTCTTTACAGTGAACATCTTGAGAAAGAAAACACTTCCTAGAGGCAAAGACACAGACACATTAGATACATTAGAGATTTAGAGCCTTGTTGTGTTCTAAGGGAACTTGCATCTGAAAGATATGAACATTTCCCTAATACTATTTCAAATCCAGACCTTCTCAAGATAATCTTAGTGACCAAGCTGCAATACAGAACCCAGTAGGAAACAATGAAGAATCCTAACAATCTCAGATTGAGTATCCATGGTCACCTACTAGATTGTTGAAGCATACTTCTTCACCCACAGTTATAATTCCTGAACCCTGTAACCCATGTTACATTATCAGAAATGGTAGCAGTCAGAGAGACTATGTCGGTGAATAGAACAATCATTTCTAATACAGGTTCAAGTGATGTACTTTGTAAGAACTATTTAGGTGGAATCACCATAATTGACTTGTATCTTGTTCTATATTTAGGCCAATCATTCCTTAATTTAAAAAAAAAAATTTTTCAGTTAAATTTTTTTTCTTTTTTTTTTTTTTTTTTTTGGGAGGGGGAGGGAGGGGCTGTGGTATATTGTCATTATTAACCTTGCTACATTCATTCAATTTATTATCTCCCCTGCTTTTGTGTGCTATTAATTTGTTCTATGCTTTTTATAGTATAGTGTAAATAGTGACTTCATATTGTTTAGATAAATTATATTATATTATTATATTTCTATGCTGTTATTAATATGAATGTTTTCCTTTGTTGCAATGAATGCAATTTTTAGCTTTAGTCCAAAATCATAGATGAGAAATTGTTCTATACATAAAAATAGATATTAATATTTAGTATTGTCAGGCTTCACTAAAGCATTGAGTTCATCCCCTTAGACTATTTAAAACTTTCTAATTCACTTTGTCTTATCTAACGGTGATCATCTCCATAGACTCTGGTATGAACACTCACTGTCCTGTTGGAGGCTAGGGCTAGGATGTAATCTCTATTTCTGATGGAACACATGTAGAAGCAACAAAACAAACAGTGGACCTAGACTTTTTTAACAGGGCATGCATACATTTTGTATAATTGTCAACTGTGCTCACAGAGCTATTTTAATCTTACTTTTGTAGGCTAGTGCTAATTATAAGCTGTGTACTTCATACTTCTGCCTATTATTATATGGGTTAGGGCAATGCTGTTTCCTGTACTGTTGACCAGTGGTCTGTGTGTCAGTCTTAATTCTGTACTTAGGACTGCAAGTTTTAGAACTATTTTTTTTTTTACTACATTTAAATCTTCTTTTAATTCTAGTTATATATGGTACATTATTTTTCTAATTGAAACAACTGTCAAAATAATTAGCAGTTGTTTTTTTTTAAGTTTGTTTTTAAAATGATGACCACTTCTAATGTTTATGTACAAGATCTTGTCCTTATGTTTTTGTATTTTTATCTGCAGTGTTTTGTAATAGCTGCTTTAGTCATTGAAATTAAAGTATCATTTTTTAAACATTTCTTCTTTATGTTTCTTGATTTCTTTTATCAAGCCCCTTGGTCACAGAGATGGACAGGTACAAGCCACCCAGTAGCATTACCATCTGGCAACTGCTACTTTTTTGTTAGCCCAGGCTAGACATGACCTTGGGTTCCGCCATGCTAACAAAATACCATACATAGAACATAAATTAATAGCAGCACCGAGGACAAAGAGAGAAAGTAATGAATTTACTATCTTTGTCCTCGGTGCTGCTATTAATTTATGT
This sequence comes from Biomphalaria straminea, assembly GCA_021533235.1. Classification (NCBI taxonomy): domain Eukaryota; kingdom Metazoa; phylum Mollusca; class Gastropoda; family Planorbidae; genus Biomphalaria; species Biomphalaria straminea. Next base: position 797,773 of record JADKLZ010079391.1, read on the forward strand.
TCTATGTATGTATCACATTTGTTTCAGCACCTAGCTTCAACTCTATGTTTATATTAACAAAATACCAATATTCTCTTGAATCATTCCTGTCAGCATTGAGACCGCCCCTGACCCTAATAATACATAATTACCTTGCTTTAGTTATAGAATGAACGTTAAACAGTTAAAAAGCTTCTATAGAATTCTATAGAATTCACTCGGAGGTGTGGTGGCTTGAAGGTGGTTCCTGGGTTTGAAGACTAGGATTTGTAATTTTAAGACTATTAGGCACCTTTGAGTTCACCCAGCTCTGATGGGTTCCTGACATTCGTTAGGGAAAAATAAAGACAGTTGGTCATTGACCCACTCATTGACCACAGGCCACAGATGAGCTTTATAGCACTGCCCTACAGATCACAAAGTTGTTTGTTTTTTTTTGGCTTTCTACAATCCACATGAATATATTTTTTAACATTTTGCACTACATTAAATAGCTTCTCCTATTTTTTGTTTATCATCGACTTTGTCTTTGGAATGTTTTAACTTTGATAATGATTGAATATTGAGGTCAAATTAGATTACTAAGAGTTTGTAGAGGGTTATCACTGACCAAATCTTAATAGCGCTACCTGTCATATCTTTTTTGGTAATTTTCTATTTTCATCGCAGATTAAAAATCCTCATGTTCGTTGGAGTAATTGCTGTACATTTCAAGGAGAATTGAGGCCATCACAATGACCTGCTGCAGTTACTTCCCTTTACCATTAGGCCTAACTTTCTATTAGGTCAAAGTTAAGATTTAATTTCTCTACATGAAGCTGCAGTCATCTAGCAGTACAATATAGACTATTCATCATATTTAAATATGGGTAAACTTGGTTCCATAAAGTTGGTACCGGTATATATAAAATGATTCCAAAGGAATATATTTCTGATAACCAGTCCAACTCCTGGCCTTCAGATAATGGGTCCTGCAGAACTGTTTTTACTAATAGGAGAATGTGCAAATGTGAGTGACAAGCAAGCAGGAGGGACTTGTTAGCCTTGGCTGGCTACCCACATAAGAGAAGGAAAGCCTCTGTAGCCATACAGCATAACAAACATAGGGAAGCCTTTGAGGAAAAATTATGAGGTAAGCTTTCAGTTTGCAGCATACAGTGCAACTTCTGACAGAGCCTGTGATGTCACTGATCCCAAACTGTATTGGCACTTTCCATTCCTTCGAGTATATGGCTGTGTAGATATCATTGCAACCACAACCAATGTCTGGTAAATGAGATGGTTGATAACTAATATTTGGGAAATGAGATGATCCATCGCAGCTTCGTGACTGAAGGAGGCAATAGAATCAGAGATTTGCAGATAGTTTAGACAGAAACTTGCTCAAAAACGAATATTGTTACAAAGCAATTAGCTAAACAAACCTGCTTGTAAGAATTTTTTAGTGACATGAAAAAGCACAATTGAAACTACTAGAATTTAAAAAACAACTAGATCTTAGGGTTGCTGGGGGTAGGGGGTCAAAAGCAGCAAATGTTTTTTTTTTAGTACCATTACCTGGTAACTATGTCAATCAACCCAGTGGACTAGGATAAGTTACATCCATACAGCTTTTGAAGAATAAAATCATATCAGACTTTGAGTGGGGAGACTGAAATACTCTCTAGCCAATGCAGTGGACTGAAACCCAGCTGTAGTTCTCCCAAGAGCTGTGGACTGAAACCCAGCTGTAGTTCTCCCTTGATCTGTGGACTGAAACCCAGCTGTAGTTCTCCCAAGATCTGTGGACTGAAACCCAGCTGTAGTTCTCCCAAGATCTGTGGACTGAAACCCAGCTGTAGTTCTCCCTAGATCTGTTGAGATAAACATCAGCAAGTCTGGAGCAGCAAAAGTGAATAAGGCATGGTTTCTTCTTTCTCTTTGCACCTGCACATGGGTCACTGTGAGGTTCAAATTTGGCCTGCAAACTGCATGAAATGCAGGATATCTGGCATAAACCACTGTCAAGAGGGCTGGAGTTCAAATCCTGATTTGTTTTTGCTGAGCAAAGAAATGCCAGAAATACCATTTCCACATATAGGTAATACAAAAGTAATTTTAAAGGTTCTCAACCTTTTATGCTCAGTGACCATTTGCACAATCCCCACTCTGCCGCGACCACCCTCCTGCCCACACACACAACAATAGAAGAATACACAAAAACAATCAATTTCTTTGATGGTCTTTGGTGACCACTGGGAAATTGTCAATTGACCCCCAAGGGGATCGCGACCCACAGGTTGAGAACCCCTGATTTAACACATTAGCATATTCTGTTCCAAAACTAGATCAAAATATTTTATGGCTAAAGATATTATTCATTTAGTCAAAACCATATTGTTAAAGCTAATCCACATGCTGATCTATTGGTTCACATAGCACAAAGTTTGGTCAGATAATTATAACATGAACAATGTAGGTGACTAAAAAAAAAAGCTGTTTAAAATTAATCTCAATCTTTTATGACTAAATGAATGCAAATCTTTCCTAACAAGTCAGCCATGGATTTCAAATATCCCTCACAGCTTCCGTGGTTGAATAATTCCCAGTAAAAAAAAAAACAAGCTCTTAGAATAATATCTGTTGTGCTTGACCATCACTTTGGTCCATAAATACTTTATAAAAAAAAAAAAAAGAAGAAAACCTATACAGAAATGACAGGCAATGTGCCATATAAGACAACACTTTCTCACTTTTTTAATCTACAAACATTACAGATAGTAGAAAAACAACATTTGATTTATTTCCAAAACAGCTGCCAAATTTTATTTTTTTTTAAATATCATTTATTTTCATTGCATTCTACTTATCTTATAATCATGGAAAACGTTTTGGGGAAAGTTCGGTGTGTTTATGTGTATGTGTTGGGGGGGGGGGGCACATTAGGCTAACAGCACCGGTTGTTACCGACCCTAGTGACGTCATTGAGCTCAACAAACCATTTATCACAAAAAAAAAAAAACAGGACCTGAAAAATACCGCAAATAAAATGTTTATTCTAGTATAAAATACTTTTTCTAACGAATGCCATAAAATTATTAGAGTATAGGCCTAAAACGGTTTGCTTGAATCAGCCAGGGTTGGGGTTAGTGTCACATACCATACGAGATCTAGATCTAGGTTTAGTGGTTAGATGTGACAATTATCTGGCTATCAAGCTTTATGTCTTACGAAGCGCTTACTTTTGGTGTATGAGAGTTTCTAGACTTTATAAACATATCTATAGAATGTAGATTACCATTTTTGATTTGTAGAATCTATATAATCTAGATCAGTGGTTCCCAAACTTTTTTGTCTCGTGGACCCCTTGACATGTTTTTTTGGTTTTCCGTGGACCCCCTGTTAAGTAATATTGAATTTTGAAAATTCATCAATTTCAAATGACACATTTTGTTTAAATAATTTCCAGCCAGTGACATCAGGAGTGAAAAAGTAATTTAAAACTACATTTTAAGTTAAATTCATTTTTTTACAAAAAAAAAAAAAATTAACAAAATTGAAATTTAAACCCATTATGTATTAGTTAATATGTAGGCCTATTGTTAACTATCACTAAACACATTGGAAACTTTTTGTTTTTAAAGGTTTGCAAGCTCGACTTCCATTGCTACGGAGATTATTTTGCATATAGATATTTGTTGTTTTAGTAAAAGATTTCACAAAGATGTGTTTTTCATGGATTTCTTGAGCCATACTAATTTGAATTAAAAAAATACATCATTACCATACAAGGTTGACTCGGCCAGCTGTATACAGAATTATATTGTTTGCACTTGTCAAATGTGACAAAACAAATACACACTTGAACATCGCACTCTATCCGGAAGAAATTAAGAAACTAATAGTGAATTGTAAAAACGAGAAATGGACAACCTCTCATCCGATCCGATGGGACCACCTATAATCTTTCACATCAGAACTATACATAAAAATGAGAATTTTTTTTTTCGGAAGCTAAAAATTGGGACCATTGAAATTTTCCCTTTTGGATTGTCCGCAGAGAATGCCGACCATGTCTTTCAAATTGCATTCTTCATCGAGATGCCCAAAACAAGACACCAGCCCCAAAGCATGAAAATTTTTTTAATGATATAAGTTTGTGTAAAAGTTTTTACAATTTCTTCAACGGCTAGTAAAATCAATAATTTGCCTATCGTGTGAGGTTTTCAATATTTTACTATGATCATCAACTTCTCAATGTCAGGTCAAAGATAGATTTTTTTTGGTGTATTCTGAACTTATCGTTGAATGTTTGAAAGTTTTGCAAATTTTATCTTTTTATTAGGGTGGTATCATCTCAAATGATTCTCCAGTTTAATTGGTCTCAGCATCATAAAAAATGGCACATTAACACTCTCTTGTTTGACAAGGGAGTAATAAATTTTAATTTCGAATACTTAACGCTGTACAGTCTACATTTCTTTTTGTTAAAGTTATAACTAGACAAAACTACACTATGCAAATATAGTTACTAAATTAAATAAAAAATTTTTTCACACATACATCACGCACTCCTTTGTGCTGAAAATGAGTTCTGCTGTAATTTGGTCCTCTCCTGGTACCTTGTGATTCAACTGTTGAATGTTCTTGTCATTTTGAGCAAGTAATTGCGTATTTAGCTTCTCATAACTGCGTTGATAACAAATTGAAGATATTCCTGCAATCTAGATCTACTACTTTTTAGTTACTTAGTGTATTAGTAACACTAAGATACACTATCCGTAGTAGGACCTAACCATGAAAGGTGCTCCATTTGTTGCTACTGATATAATAGTTACAGGGTTTGCTTTTTCTTCGAACGATTCCTTCAAAACATCAAATGTGTATTCGACTTAACTGTCTATTATCCGTTTTCACAAAAAGAAATTTTGTCGTGAATTTCTTTATCCATAAATAAACGAACATGTGCCCAAAAAATGCTTCATGACAGGCACAACTCGGTTCATATATAGACCTTTGAAATATTTGTTGCTTAGAAGAATACTTAGCAAATATCCGATGCAGGGTTGTGTACAAAATAGTTTTGAAAACTTCAGCGGCTGGATAAATCATTCATTTGTTTTCGCCAATTATATGTCGTTTTCATAATTTTGCAAGATATTTTAAGACACAGCAAAGCATTATATTTTCCTTAAAATTTGAAAGCAAATATTTTGTTAATTGTTGATCTTTTCTCAACTTAACCATGGAGTGTTCAATAGTTTTTCAAATTTTATCAGGGTGGCTCTGTCTCCAACGATCGTCCAGCTTAGGTGGTTTCATGGTGTCATTACATAAAATGTTGTTAAATAAAAGACACATGGGCAATATAAGTTAGACGAAAAAAGAAGGAAAAAAAATAGAAAATTAACACCACCGTCTATGTTATATTTAGATTCAGCCATGTTAAATATTAGTTATCTCTAGTCCAAATTAAGCTATTTAAATGAGGTATTAAAATTTAAAATATGTTTTTCATTCCAATAATATATTACAAATTTAATGGCCTAGCTACAATAATAGGCTTGTCTTCGAGTCCGAAGATAAGTGAGGAATACAGTGTTTCCCGTGGCTGTGCAGTCCCAGCTGTGACCTACATATTTTGCCACATCCAGGGCAAGCAAAACCATTGTCCGCAGGTGGTCGGTTTAGATTTTCTTTTCGTCGTCTGCGTTTGTCCTCGGCGGCAGATTTTCTTTTGGTCTCAAATGTGTATCCCGCGGCCTTTGTGAGTGACCTCCAGCTGTCTCGTTCCGACGCCGCATGCAGCCAGGTGCTCTCTTCTATGTCAGTCAAGGAAAGTTGACGCCTAAGCTGGTCTTTGAAGCGTTTCCGTGAGGCGCCTCTAGCTACAATAAAGTATAAATAATGTATATTTGTATGACATAATAGGTCTTTCATTAATGTGAGATTTATATTAAACTCAATTCCTTCTTAAATGAGATCCACTCTCGTGGACCCCCATTTGCATGTCATGGACCCCCAATTCTTGTTTTCTCTTTCGTGGACCCCTTGGAAGTCCTTGTGGACCCCTGGGGGTCCACAGGGACCACTTTGGGAATCACTGATCTAGATCAACAGTAGTTATATCTAGATGTAGAGATTTGGTGTCAAAGAAAAATGCGAAAATTAATAACGCTGTGGTGTTTATTTAAAGTACTCAAACTCAAGTCAATGTCAATGGTAAAATTAAAATACGTTTATGATAATATTGATATGTATCTTCGTACACTCTAGATCTAGAATCATACTCATAGTCAATCTAAATATACCCTAGATTCTTATTGATTCTATTATTAAATATTTAGAATATTCAATATATTTTTGAATAAAATAAGCTTCTATTCCTAGGCCTAGCACTAGCAGTATCACTTCTGGTTGGGTGCAAAGACATCCGCTTTATCAGTAGCAGACGCCTTCGCTGGCTTGGCCCCATTCTGTTAGAATGCCAAAAAGTTGGCAAATAAATTTTGTATGGCGATCTAACAGAAGGCAGGAGAGCCGCTGGTCGCCCACTTTTAAGGTATTCAGATGTATACAAGCGTGAGATGAAGCTCTTCAAAATCGATACTAGTATAGATCTAGAACTAACAGAAGGCAGGAGAGCCGCTGGTCGCCCACTTTTAAGGTATTCAGATGTATACATGCGTGAGATGAAGCTCTTCAAAATCGATACTAGTATAGATCTAGAACTAGCAGCTGGGGAAAAATGGCACTAGATAGATCCACATGGAGAAAGAGCATAAATGAAGGGTCCTGAATTGCAGATGCCACAACAATAGTAGAAAGAAGGTTGAAAGTGCAAATGCACCTGGTGATTACATATGCCCAACCTGTGACCACAACTGTGCATCAAGGATTGGCCTCTTTAGTCACACAAGAAGTTGCAAAAAGAAAAGATGATCTCTCAAGATGTAAAATGCCACAGAGAATTGTCTTGAGATATAAGCATGTAAAAAGTAGCATTGGATATATTATTTGTACATCCTTCTTGAGGCCATAATGTTTTAGGAAGGGTTATATTGTACAAATTAAGTTTCATTAATGTTTGCATGAAGTACATATATGAGCTCCTTTCATCTGGACCCAAATTGTTCATATTGTTTTAAATATGTATTGAAATCATCTCTAACTGTTTATACTGGACCTAGTCCCAACTATTCAGCTGGAAGAAGTCATGAGTGACTCAGGTTGTCAAAGCTGATAACTAAAGATGATAATGAAAGATGAAACACATGGGCATACAATCTCCAACCCCCGTTTAAAATATTCAATTTAATCTAAGTTTTAAAAAAAAAAATGAAATTGTAAAGCAATTAATAAAATGTTTGACTGCTGTTTTATTTACAGTGCATTGTATAGCCAACCTGAAGGATTATGAAACATTTAGTGAGATTGGCATAGTTACAAAAGTGAAAAGATCATACAATGATGTGCCCAGGTTAAAAAAAAACAACTCAAGTTCAACATTTTTAACAGGTAATTACACAAAAATTAAATTAAATTTAATGTAAATTTTAATATGCTCAGGTTTTAGCTTTGTTGCAAGTCTACCTGTTGATTCTTCTTCTTCATCTGGCCATCTGTTTGCTGCTGAGCTGTGAGCTCTTTTGCAGACTGTCCCAAGGAAAAATAGTGTGCTGAGATCCTCAGTTGTTCAGCACTGCCATACAGGGTGTTAGTTATGTTGGGCTGTATCAGTAGTAGGGTCTGTCTAAAGTCGATTAAGAAGGTGCATTCAAAGTGCATATGTGGTTTACAGTATCATAAGGATGGGCACAGTAACTACAAAGGGGGAATTGTGTGGAATTTATTTTGTTAAGATGGTAATTTAAGAGGTTGGAAAATTGTAGATTGCTCTTTGCGGGGGACGAAGTTAATACTGTCCCGTTGGTAAGACTGTAGATCAATGAATGTATAGACCTAGATGCCTATAATAGCCATTTAGGAAAGGCATTAAACAATCATGTCGTCTCTTCTGATCTCTTGGTTTGGTTCAAGAGCATTAAATAAAAGTATTTGAAGAAAAATTCTTAGATCACAGTTTTTGAGCTAGACCCATGTAGCTGTGAAAATGTTATGGTTCACCATACTTCTCTTAACTCAACAATTGTATAAATGGGGCTAATTCAATTTACACCATTACATCAGTCAAGTACAAATTCTTTTCTCTAGAAACCACAGTCTGCTTGTCCTCAGCTGATGTAATAAAAAAAAAGTTTAGAGCAGTGTTATGTCAAATTTTCTTTGCTTTACTTTTTACCTGGAAGGGTTAAGGTTTGGGTTAGGGAAATCTGCAGAATAGTTGTTTTTTTTAAAGACTCTGGGACTTGTCCCAATCTCAAAGTGGTTTATTTATTTTGGACTAAATTTGATGAATGATATTTCTGGCACTTTGAGAAACCTCTTTGTTTCTGGTAATTCTTGTTAGTTGAATTTTGTTTCCAGTAATTAGTTTTACTTTGTTTACAGGAGATTCTATTAGTTTTGCTTTGTTTCTAGAATATCTTATTAGTTTTGGTTTGTTTCTATGATATCTTATTAGCTCTGTTTGTATTTGAAAGGCTCAGAGTTATATGAGCTATGCATTTCTAATGTCCATTCCCATCTAGTGGAAGTAGGCAGTTAGTGTTTTGGTTTCTCATCCATGTTGTTGATGCAGTTAGTCTTCTGTGACTTTGATGCAGTTAGTGTTCTGGGACTTTGATGCAGTTAGTGTTCTGGGACTCTGATGCAGTTAGTGTTCTGGGACTTTGATGCAGTTAGTATTCTGGGACTTTGATGCAGTTAGTGTTCTGCAACTTCGATACAGTTAGTATTCTGGGATATAGAACAGATACTGAAAGACAGGTATTATCCAATAATTTCATTAGTGGAATGTTTTATTAAAGGATATCTTTATTGTTTGATTTTGTTGTCTATAACATAGACAACAACAACAAAAAAAAGTAATTAAATTTTCCATTCATTAAACCAGCCAATAGAAAATTGTAAACATTGGATAACTTTAATTTTAAAATTCTTTTTGCAAATTATCTGCAAATGATATTTCATGTTTTATATAATGATATTTTATGTTTTATATAATGATATTTTATGTTTTATATAATGATATTTCATGTTTTATATTTTCATATGAAAAGAGATTTCCATCTTCACCTCATTTCTGGGACGGACATTTTGGCCAAAGATTTTGAGGCATTTGTTATTCATAATGATAAAGAAACATCATTCCGCATTGACCAGACCAGCTTGTTTTCAGGATTTGTAATAGGTCAGTAGTCATTAAGTAATAGTACAGAATTTGATATTCTTGTCTACTGAATCTTGGGCATAGGACTAGACTCCTTCTCCCCCCCCCCTCCTCTTAACTAAATTATGATAATCTTCTAAATCAAAGTTCTTTTATTTTACAATATAGTGATAAAAAGAGAAATAAAAAGATTATAGGCGGATGGGCGCATGGTGGCTGGAGGATAAATCCCATGGCTTCTCAACCAAGATGTCCTGGGTTAGAATCTCGGTGGAGACTTGGAGTTTTAATTTTTGGGATTTTAAAGACACCTCTGAGTCCACCCAATTCTAATGGGTACCTGATTTTAGTTGGGGAAAGTAAATGTGGTTGGTCATTGTGCTGGCTACATGACACGACACCCTGCTTACAGAAACAGATGACCTTTTACATAATCTGCCCTTTAGATTGCAACTCCTGAAAGGGGGTACTTTTTCTTTTTGCTTTATATGAAAATGAGTAACACTTAGAGAAATTAGTGAGAAAGGAATATACAAAATGGTTTGATGGGATGTTTTAACAAGTGTATAAATAGAACAATAACCACAATAGACAACTGAAAATCTGTGGGGTCAATTTTAAAACAAAAATAAATATTACTTCTGCAAAACAGGCATTATACATTTTTATTTAACTGTAATGAGTCCCTTTAGTGCTAATTGTTGGGAAGACGTAAAGAATCCTACACATTCTTAACATAAAATAGAGAAAAACAATTGCACTTATGATGTACACCCCTGTTGTACTTGTATCTGTTTTATACTTGTATCTATTATACATACATTCATTTTACTGGTATCAATTATATATATATATATATACCTCTGTTGTACTTGTATCTATTATATAGCCCCCCTTGTTTTATACTTGTATCTATTATATATACATCCATCATACTTGTATCTATTATATATACTCCCCTTTTGTACTTGTATCAGTTATATACTTGAATCCATTAAATATACCCCCCTGTTGTACTTGTATCTATATTTTATACTTGTATCTATTATATATACATCCATCATACTTGTATCTATTATATTAACCCCACTTTTGTACTTGTATCAGTTATATACTTGAATCCATTAAATATACCCCCCTGTTGTACTTGTATCTATATTTTATACTTGTATCTATTATATATACACCCCTGTTATACTTGTAGTTAGGAAAAAATATAAGTATTTCATGAAGTGGAAATAAATCTATTTTACTCCTAAGCAAATTCTTTTTTTTTTTTTTTGTAATTGTCATACAGAAATCAGATTAACCTTCTCCATTCACTAAAGTAATGAACAGTACAAAAATGAGTTATAGTGACTGAAAAGAAAAACCCTTTTTACAACATGAAAACTTTTTCCCCAACTCAAGTTATGCTTACACAATAAATCATGTGATAGACATTTTTTTTTT
>JADKLZ010079391.1:910617-922659 GCA_021533235.1 Biomphalaria straminea
CTATCTATTCTACATGTAAATGTATTTATCTAAGGACCTATAGATCTCTTCCTGGCCAGGTGTAACTCCTATCGTCAATATCGAAAGCGTCGGGCCAGGTGACAATTTTACCATTGAATGTGACATCACTAAGTTTAACCAGGCCCCGGTGGCCGATGCCCTGTGGAGCCTCTCAGTGCAGGCAAAGCAAGAGGCCCAGAATCAGTACACTACCGTGGCGACCTACTGTCCGTTTCTTCCAGCAGAAGAACGACAGCTGACGGTGAGTCCTTCAACTTTTCTCTGCGCAGGGCCTGAATTTGGTAATAAGAGGTGCTAGGCAAAGTGAATTTGGTGGCCCCTCGAGTGAAAAAGAAGATAAAATAAATTAGCGAAAAAAATATTTAAATTATTGACTACATAAAAAATAAAATAAAAATATAAAATTCTAACTATCCACTATAAGTAGTCCTACAAAGAGATGTCAATATCGGTCAATAAACCATGTAAAAAAAAAAAGCAAAGTTCCCTTTTCAGACTTTGTGCAGATGATGTAAAGGTCATCGGATTCTGTGGCCCACGGTTAACGAGGGTGTTATGCGGCCAGGACAACGACCAACCGCCTTTACTCTTCCGCAACTAATGTCAGGTACTCATTTGAGCTGGTTGAACTCAAGGGCGCCCGAAATCCCGAAATTAAAAATTCCCAGTCTTCACCAGGATTCGAACCCGGGACCTCCAGCATGGAAGCAAAGCGCTTTACCGCTCTGCCACCGCTTTACCGCCCAGCCACATTTCATTTCGATGGCACAAAGGTCAATCCATAACCCTGAAAAAGCTTTAACCCTCAAGTTTGAACTTTGACCTTTTCTCTCTCTCCACCCCCCCCCCAGCTCCTTTATTCACTGCTCCAGAACCAGTAATATGATCAAATATCTCTCCTTCTGTCTCGGAAGACAATGGATGCGCCCAGATGAGTCACTGGCTTTGGTTACGTCTTAAGACAGGGCAGAATCTGGACTGACTGATCAAGCCAATTCTTGAGCGGCAGAGTTTGCCACATTTCGTGCATGTCTATGTATCTGTCCTAAGGCTAGCTGACAGGGCAGCTTTCTTTCTCTTTCTCTTGTCAGACCCAGCTTCGTTTCTTTTGCAATTCGTAGGAGTTAGTAACAAGACCTCATAGTCTGTATCCCTGTCTGGTCCAGACAAGTGGTAGGATCATAGCGCATTGAGAAAAGTAAAAAAAAAAAAAATAATGATTCTGCGGTAATCAGAAACCATTGGTTAAAAATATTTATAATCGTACAAATTAATTCTTGTTTTTCTGGGTTTATTAGTAGTAGTAGTGTCCCCTTCAGACCTTGCGATCTATGGGGCAGATGATGTTAAGATAATCTGTTTCTTAGCACATAGGCCAACGGTTAACGAGCAGGGTGTTATGTGGCCAGCACAACGACCAACCGCCTTTACTTTCCCAAACTCAAGTCAGGTACCCATTAGAGCTGGGTAGACTCAGGAGCGCCCAAAAAATCCCGAAATTCACAATCCTAGTCTTCACCGGGATTCGAACCCAGGACCTCAGGTTCGGAAACCAAGCGCTTAAACCATTCGACCACCAATTACTAATTTAATTACATGCCTGATCCACACTAGTATGTACTACAATACTCAATGTAAGCCTTATGTTTAAAGCATTTTTTAAAATTAATAAGTTGTGTATTTTTTTTCGGTTATGTGATAATAGTAATAAGGTTTGTCTTTGAGTCCGAAGATTAATAAGAAATGCAGCATTTCGTGTGGCTATGCAGCCCCAGCTGTGACCTACAGTTATAATGTAATACATACAGAAATTTAATATATGAGGACCAAAATATATATATATATACGTGGGAAGCGTGTTCGAGAGACTAAGTGCGCTGAAACTTAGCTTGGCTTGGCTACCTAGAAGCAGTGGCGTACCATCCATTGCGCGAAGGGGTTCAATGAACCCGGGCCCACGACCATTAGGGGCCCACAGCCTGTGGAGTGGAAGCAATGTCGTAAAGGGGTTGATTGCACTTGAGCCCATAACTCTTGCTGGTTGGGGCCCACGCGAGAACTGTTAATTATTCATTTTTCTTCAAGCTCAATTGGTTTCTTTTTTATCTGCATTTATAATGTTTTATAACAACTCTTTCTTTTCTTATTATATTCTTCAATAACAACAAACTTTCTACTGTGTTAAATGAGCTAGTAAATAACTATCTAAACATTAGTGATTCTAAAACGTTCGTGTCCGAGCCAATGAAGTAGATACTTGGAAATAGTGTAAAACACTCATTTAGGAGGACAGCGTCCTCGATAGTACTCATCACATGTTTTTTTTTTTGTCTTTGTATAATGTAAAAAAAGTAACAATTAGAATTTAAAAAAAAAGATGAAATCTAAAAAAAAAAAATTAATATTTAGCAAGCAAACGAAACACCAGAGTAAGTTGCATATGTCAATGAATGGCAAAGCCAAACTGGGGAGAAGGTTTATAAAAAAGAGAAGAAGATGGAGACATGTCCAAGTAAATCATGGAATAGTGTCTTTCTCTGACCCATGCTTAGTGTTTGTTCTTAGTCTTTCGGCCTGTGTATTACCGGTGGTCGGAACAATGTTGCCCACACAGCAGTTCCCCCCTCTCTACACAGCTGATCTATCCAAAGGTATATACATATATGTATTAATATAAATATGGAACTCTGACCAATGCTTTGTATTTGGTTTATAATTCTTAAAGAAATTTAACACCATTATATTTATACAAAAACAGTGAAACCTCTGACTAGACTTTATTTAAAATTGCTATGAATATTGAAATTTGACAGGAAAACAAAGCCCCACAGATTGAAAACGAGAAAATAGAGCTGTTGGGCAATGCAGTTCTGGCCGAAATACCGACGTCCAATCCGCGACATTTTTCTCTTTCATTGTTGAGAGCATTCAAAACATATTACATAAAAGTTAGCATGATTTTTTAAAAACTGTTTGTGATCTCAATGACTGAATACCCCAGAAAATAGCAATTAGAGAATTATTGCTAGGTTTTCGTTTTTGTAAGAACCAGACGTCTGCAGAATTGGCTGAAAAATGATCCAACTAATGAATAATCCCTATTTATCTTTAAATAAACTTCGAGGCCAAAGCTATGATGAAGCTTAAGTGGTTAGTAGGACATAGAATTGTCTTCGGGTATTGCTTCATCAAAAGAAGTCGCTCCCGCATTATGTTAACTTTGCTAACCACGACTTAAATTCGGTCTTAAATGATTCCGTCAGCTGTGCTCAGGACTCAGATTTCCATGACTTGGTGTTTTTTGCTCACAGCATCTCAAGATAGGCGCGTCTTGAATCCAATAGGAAGAGCAAAGTATATAATACGCTTAAATACTTTTGCTAACAATGTGGTCATCAAGGGATAATGCTCTAACAACAATGAGATTAGGATATTTTGATGTACCAAAGCAGTTTTTGTTTCTCAAAGGTAAAAAAAAAATACATGGAAGCTCCAGCACTTAGAAGAGAATTATAATTATTCGCTAACAATGTCCTGCTTATCGTCGAGTACAAAATTGTAAGCGCAGTCAGCGTTGCGTTGAAAATGTTGACAAATGAGCAGCAAGATCTACATAAAGCAGAAAGTATTGTAATGACTTTTGTTTCATATACCCATTGATACAGATGCCACAATAGTTCTGTCACACTATACATTCGTCTTATTTTTGGGTAGGGGGCCCACCAAGATAGTCTTGAACCCGGGCCCACGGATACCTTGCTACGCCACTGCCTAGAAGGGGGCTCGAGGTTCGACACCCGACTAGGCCAGAGTTGTGTTTATTGAACGCCTTAAGGCAGCACGGAAAGCCAACTCCTAGATACCCTCTCCGTCCAACTGAGATTGGACCAAAGCGCTCTGAGCGTGCTATAAGCATGAAAGTAGCGCTATATAAAAGCTACAATAATAATAATGTGTGTCTCACTTGTTCGATATTATTCAATATTTTTAGAAAGTAACAAGTAGTGAGTATGAAGTCGAAAGAGAAGTTAAAAAGAAGTTCCCTTATAAAGAGACAACTGCGTTCGATAAACCGGTTGGCTCAATTAACAGGATTTCACTCTATCTGTGATTGGCCTATCTGTCCTGTACTTGATGATGCCTGTCTGACTTCGACAGATTACTATGTGTGGGTTTCATGTGTGGGTGTATTCAAGGCGTTCAGTGGCGTAGCTAGGGAGGGGGGAGGAGGGGAGAGAATTTGAAAATCCCCCCGGGCCCCCACTTGAGTGGAGCCCCGAAACGAGTGTTTTTAACATTCAAAATTAAGTATAACGCAAAATGTAGGGGCCCCCAAAGAGGTCAGTCCCCCGGGCTCCCAAACGATGGAAAATTTCTAGCTACGCCCCTGAATGCGTTTAACCAACAAGACGTATTTAACTCTTTCTCTCCTAACTGACGATACCAACGTTGATTCCATCAGAATGTAGTAAATAATTACGGAGAGAAAGAGTTAAGTCACACAAAAGTTATTAAGTGAAAAGATAAGTCCAAAAACTGTTAAATAAGTTAAATGATGGTTTAAATACAACAAAATGGCCACAGTCGAGTCTTTGTCGATAAATACGTCTTATTCTTACGAAATCCTTCCACCAGCTGCTTTAATGTCTCTAGGTAGCCTCTAACCCAATTAAGTCATAACGTCACTAGTCGCGTTCAAAGTCCGTCACTTATGGAGCGTCTCTATATAAAGTAATGATACTAACTAAGTGTTTAACAGATTCCTCTTACCCCACAACTAAACCACTGTCAAGTCTTTACAAGGGCATTTCATTTATTGGGGAAAGATAATACAAACATAAAAACTAATACAAACAAAGTGTCCAAGATATCATTATAGTATATCAACCAAATCTTTTTCATGTATCTTAAAACCAGTTCCGATTCCTCTTAAAGCATGTGTACCACTGTTAGGGGGTGGGTTCGACATTAAGAATGTAATCTTCCAAGATCCTAGCGATAGGCGCTGGTGGCCAAGTAAATAATCACTTGGCTCTCTAACTAAGGCGTTTGGAGTTTAAACCCCGGTGAAGACTGAGCTTTTCAAGCTCAGATATTTTTGGGAAATATCACCCAACTTTAATAAGTATCTGACACACGTTGGGAAAGAGAGGTTGGCCGTTATCCTGGCAGCACGACACCCTCATTAACCCTTTATCTCCGTAATTATTTACCACATTCTTATGGAATCAACGTTGGTATAGTCAGTCAGGAGAGAAAGATTTAAACGTCGGCTAATATGCTTGCGTGGTGGCGCGGTGTTCGAATGGTTAAGCGCTTGGCTTCCGAACCTGAGGTCCTGGGTTCGAATCCCAGTGATGACTGGGATTTTGTATTTTGGGATTTTTAGGGCGCCCTGAGTCTACCCAACTCTGATGGGTACCTGACTTTATTTTGGAAAAATTAAAGGCGGTTGGTCGTTGTGCTGGCCAAATAACACCCTGCTCGTTAATCGTCGGCCAAAGAAACAGATGACCTTAACATCATCTGCCCCATAGATCGCAAGGTCTGAAGGGGACACTTTACTTACTCTTTATAATATGCTTGCAATTCTAAGAATGCTGACTACTGATCTCGAGAGGATGATGCTAGTAATACAATAGAGATGCTATAGAAAGATCCTAGGTATTACTTACAAAGACCGCATTAGAAATGAAGAGATTATAGACAGGATTAATACAGCAATAGGACCCCGGGATGACCTGCTTCATACTGTCATATAACCTATTGTCATGTTTCAAGGTCGTCAAGATTCGCTCCTTCAGGGAACAGTAACAAGAAAAAAAAGAAGAGGCAGACAGAATAAGCGATGGGGAGACAACTTAAAAGAATGGACAGGCCTCTCATAAAAAAAAAGATTTTAGGAAACAGAGAGAGTGGAATGGAGAAAAATCGTCAACATATCCTCTCTGGTGCCCCAATGGCTTAACGGACTAAGGCAATGGTTCCCAAACTTTTTTGTCTCGTGGACCCCTTGACATGTTTTTTAGTTTTCCGTGGACCCCCTGTTTAAGTTTTATTGAATTTTGAAAATTCATCAATTTCGAATTACAGATTTTATTTAAGTAATTTCCAACCAGTTACATGAGGAGTGAAAAAGTATTTTAAAACTACATCTTAAGTTGAATTCATTTTATAATATAAATTTATTAACACCATTGAAATTTAAACCCATTATGTAACAATTAATATGTATCGTAAACTATCATTAAACACATTGGAAATTTTTTGTTTATAAAGGTTTACAAGCTCGACTTCCGTTGCTACGGAAATTATTTTTCATATTGAGATTTGTTGTTTTAATAAAAGGTTTCACAAAGAGCTGTTTTTCGTGGATTTCTTGAGCCATAATAATTTGAATTAAAAAAAAATTATTACCAGAGAAGATTGACTCGGCCAGGTGTATATATATTGTTTGCAGAAATGTAATGGCCTAGCTATAATAAAGTATAAATAATGTATATTTGTATGATATAATACGTGATATCATTAATGTGAGATTTATATTTAACTCAATTCCCTCTTAAATGAGATCCACTCTCGTGGACCCCCATTTGCATGTCATGCGAAGCAGGACGTTTTGGCGCCGCCGTTTTGGCGACGCCGTTTTGGCGACGCCGTTTTGGCGCCAAGGTCGTTTTGGCGCCGCCGTTTTGGCGATAGGGACGTTTTGGCGCGAAGTACATTATGTACGTTTATTGTATTATTTCTTAAAAAAGAATTATATATATCTATGTTTTGCATGATTGTTTGTGTTAAGACATAATTTCTAGTCACAATTATTAAGTTATCAAGACTTTTTTCGTTGGAGCGGGCGGGGGGGGGGGTAGAATATAAATATTGTTTGTCTCGTTATAAAATAGTAAAAAAGCCGTTTGTTATACATTTTTAAACACATATTTAAGCGAAAATAATTAGTAGCTTTCGTACATTACATATGTTGTTCGAGCAATTATTTTGATATCTGTTCCTAAAACCTTTTTATGTGAGCTATAACAAGTCCATTAATCAATGTGACTTATCATTTACTAAATGTAAATGTGTGTTTGTGTTTCACATCATTTTCTTTAATAAGCATTTTGGCTTGTGTATGTGTGTTTATTAAGAGGCACACATGGAGGCACACTTTTATTTTTTAAAAAAAAAGTTTTTTTTAAAGATATTACGTTAAAATTAAAAACAAAAACAAAATTAAACAATGCTAGACAAAAAATTGATGCAATTATTTATTTACATGAACATTGGTTTATTTCATGACTTACGCGTGAGAGAGGAAAGGGGTGGAGGAAAGAGTATACACAAGGAGTCAAATGTGAGCGGGAGGAGAAGGTGTCACAGGTAATGACCAGTCCCAATGAGATAATCGCCAGACGTATGACGCCAACGACCAGTGCTCGGTGCTAGTCTTATTTTCATATGTTTAACTATACCTGCGTCAATGCGAGATGTGTCAACCAAATCACCCCTACCAAATTTTCTCAAAACATATCTTTTCAAAGTATCTTAGAGTAGTGAATTTGTATCTTTCTATTGTTGCCCCTAGTATTTTTTTCCATTTGTGGATTCACGCTAGAGTTTGTACTGACCACATTCCGTGTCTTGATTTTTACTATGTGTGGAGTTATTGTCATTCTGCGTAATAAAGCTTTAGATGTAAATATGCTTTTTTTGTTATATTAAAGTGTGACACTTAGCTAGTACTTATTCAGTATTAATTTCAAATAAACAAATATGTCTTTTAGAAAGACATAGGAAAATGTCATCCAGTACGATTAGCAGAAATCACATACAAAAAAGGGAAGAGGATAGCATGTCATTACCATTCAGGAATCTGACATATTCATGAAAGAAGCAAAACCTTTATATTACAAAAAAAAAATAATAATCGCTGGACGGTGTTAGAATTCATACTATACATACAATATTAGTATAAACATAATTATTCATGCTAGCAGGTATACCCGACGACAAAATAGCCAAGCTGCAACGTATTCAGAACAACGCCGCACGAATTGTTCTTAAAAAAACAAGACGAGATTCTGCTACTGCGCTCTTGCGCACGCTCCATTGGTTACCCGTAAAAGCGAGAATCGATTACAATGTCGCCACACTTTGTCATCAGTGTATGTACAACAATGAGATGCCCTTGTACCTTTGAGAACTGATTACTCCATATGTCCCACAGAGCGCCCTACGCTCAATGGACTCAACGCTTTTAGTGGTGCCACGTTTCTCCCTAAAAGCTACGGTCTGCGGGATTTTTCAGTTCACGGACCAAAGGTTTGGAACTCACTCCCCATTGATGTCAGACAGACAACTTGCTACACCACTTTTAAGAAGAACATCAAGACCTATCTGTTTAGAACTTTTTTTTTAGATTAGTTTGTCATGTCTCATGTTTGTGTTTGTAATGTCTTTACAGCGCCTTGAGCCTACATTTTGTTTGTTAACATCGTTTTATAAATTAAATTATTATAGTATTTTACTCCGCAGAGGATCCCCCCCGGACGCCAGTGGACCGTGTCCTACTCAGGAGGTGACTCCTACATAAATATAGACACGATTAGGATTAGCATTCACGTGAAAGATGGTCGGAGTGAGGACGCAGGGTTGTACAGGTGCATACTTATTACTAGAACGAAACCCCAGAAAACTATGTACTCAGCGGCGTCCCAGTTAGTGGCGAAAGGTAGGTATATGTGGTCATGTATCATTTGGCGGTATGGGTCGCCATTTTGAAAAAAAGATTGTAACAGTTAGTAGTTAGGTAGATCTAATTTGTATAGGGAAAACACAGAAATGTTTTATACATCAAACTCTCTCTCTCTTTCTCTCTCTCTCTCTTTCTCTGTCTGTCTGTCTGTCTCTCTCTTTCTCTCTCTCTCTCTTTCTCTCTTTCTCTCTCTGTCTTTCTCTCTCTCTCTTTCTCTCTCTGTCTTTCTCTCTCTGTCTTTCTCTCTCTTTCTGTCTTTCTCTCTTTCACTCTCTCTTTCTCTCTCTCTCTTTCTCTCTCTCTCTCTGTCTCTCTCTTTCTGTCTTTCTGTCTTTATCTCTCTCTTTCTCTGTCTCTCTTTCTCTCTGTCTCTCTCTCTTTCTCTTTCTCTCTTTCTTTCTCTCTTTCTTTCTCTCTCTCTTTCTCTCTCTGTCTTTCTCTCTCTCTTTCTCTCTCTCTCTCTGTCTCTCTCTCTCTTTCTCTCTTTCTCTCTCTCTTTCTCTTTCTCTCTCTCTTCCTCCCACTCCATTGATTATAATAACAGCCTATTGACACTAACAATGGTTTATGAACATACATGGAAAACAAAGGGACGACCTTGCTACAATGGTCCCCCTTAAACTACAATTAGGTTTAACTACCATTACATTAAATCTGATGGAGAACAGCTCCTTACATTTAAATAATTAAAGCCGCTGGTATATTAACTCTAGCTTAAAACACATGGTTAATGTTTTAAAACTAATACAATGTATAATGGATATTTTGAGGAAGCTCTTCAGATTCTATATAGCATTGTTACCTGTTACCTATCAGTAAACTATCCCTTAGTCTCTGAACCGTTGGGGCACCAAGCAAGACCTGTAGACCGTCTTGTTCCATCCCTCTCTATCCTTTGCCCTGTTTAGAACCTATTTCAGTGGCAGGCCCGTCCATTATTTTATGTTGTCCTCCCAACCTTTCTCTGCCTCTTCTTCTTTTTTCCTGGTACTTTTCCCTGTACGAAGGTCTTTGCGAGCCCTGATTATGGCCATAGATTTTCAGCTTACGTTTTTTCACGGTAGTTAGCAGGTCATCATGGGGTCCGGGCCATGACTAGGGAGCGCATCAGTCTGATTTTTGTGACGAGAGCAAAACCTTTGTCTTTCCATATTATTTTAAACTATATAACATTGCCTTTTAGAAAAGTGCATTTTATTCTTTACTGGCATCCTTAAGTTCTCATTTGGGCCCCAACTATTCAGGAGTTATGGGCCCATGTGCAATCAGCTCCTTTGCGCCATTTTAGCTACGCCACGGGCTGTGGGCCCGGGTTAATTGAACCCTTTGGAGCCATGGATGTTACGCCTCTGCCACCTTGTTTAACGAATACCTCCTTTACGACATTGCATACTATGAGGCAGATGACGTAATGGCCAATTGTTTCTGTGGCCCACGGCTAACAAGGGTAACATGTTGCTGATTGGACTCATAGGCGCCCTAAAGATCTCAGTCTCCAACAGGATTTGAACCCGGAAGCCAAGCGTTATACCACTCAACCACTGCGCGTAATGCCTAGTATATTATTCTTTTAACTAATGCTTCTTATGTTATTCAATTACTATTTTTCCTAAAATTACCTTTATTTTTTTTCCCTAGCCACCACAGTAGGAACAACACAGTCAAATTCTAGTAAGTTCTAGTTTTATTAGTTGTCTGTGGCATTTTAAGTCTCGAGAGACGATCTTTTCCCCTTGCTACAGAGACATTACTGTCAGGGATGGGGTGACCTCTCCATTGCTGGGGGGAAGCCTGGGCGGGGAGTTTGCGAGTGTTGGGCTGCCCACACGTCAAAACACACGCTTCTCTTCCATACTGACCGGGTCCAAAGGGATGGCAAGCCAACACAATTTGGGGTCAGGAGTTTGCCAGAGAGCAGTAGTCGTACTACTGTCCCCCCGCCTACGGGCTCCATGACCAGATTTTCTGTTAGGGTTTACTCCCTTAGCCTTAGTCCTTACAAGGACACACACAAGGCAGTGCGGCTATTAACCTATAGCTAGGGGTTTAGTTTGTGGGCAGTAGGGCGTGTCCGAACATTAATAGATGTAATATTTTGTTAATCTACGCAGGGCCGGATTGAAGTATATGGAGGCCCAGATGTAGAATTTTTCTGGAGGCTCCTTACAAGTGTTAGGGAGTGTAATAATAAATACAATTTAAAAAAGGAAAATACTTATATCTAAAAACATTGATATATTTTAGGTGAAAGAAAATAAGAGTTTTTGTAAATTTAATCCCACTTTTCTTAAAAAAATATTGAATATGCATATATTTTTTTAAAGTGCATATTTTTTAAATTTTTGTGGAGAGTAATGAACTTCGTAGACTCTCTGTCGTAATTACAGAACTGTATTTACTTATTCCGAGCAAGCTACAAGCGGACATTTCTTAATCATGACATTTTTAACACCTGTAAAAAATGAGAAAAACAAACATACTTACTTGTCAAAATGTAAATATATATATTATTCTTCTTTTGTGAAGATTGTTTTTTTTTTTTGTAAAGTCCCAGTGGCTTAAGTCCCGCATATCCTTCCCTAAATCTGGCCATGAATCTACAAACAGTTTTCGCGTCTGTCCATGGAAAGGAACACTCACTACAAGGGCCGGTCCTAGCGATTGCGGGGCCCTATGCAAAACCGATTGTGCGGGGCCTAGTCTGTGTGGGAATCAGGGCCAGTCCTAACAATTGCGGGTTCTATGTAAAACTGATTGTGCGGGGCCTAGTCTGTGTGGGAATAAGGATAATAAATGAAAATTAAGATTTTGTACATGAAAAAAAATGTGACTTTACTAAGTTAAAAATTGCGATCTATATCTTAAGAACCTTGTAACCAATGGAATTTTTGTATTCCAGTGACAATAAAAATAAATAACATATTGGAACTTCCGATTAAGGTTTAAATTCACCTGTTTATCACATTTTATTACATGAAAGCTGACAATGCCTTTTTTCTTTTATCGCGCGTAGGATTGGTGTTTTCCGCAATGAATGGCACCCACAAATGACAATTTGGCCTTTTTTTTCTCGACCAGTACACCAGAAATTTGACTAGCTGGGTTAGATACCTGTCACCCGATTGAAAGGGGAGACACTAGGTACATACGTAAGAGGTACATAAGTACATTACAATCTCCCCGGGCCCTCAAACGATGGAAAATTTCTAGCTACGCCGCTGTCAGTCCTAAAATTCTATTATAACACGGTGCAGGGCTGGTCACTGTCT
>JADKLZ010079391.1:938700-951549 GCA_021533235.1 Biomphalaria straminea
AAAAAAAAAAGTAGCCGTTGCATCAGAACTTTGAATGGTCTTAAATATTATGATGTCGGATTTTCACTAACTTTTCTAGTTTACGAGATCTAAACGCAACGGATGGACGGACAGACATTCCACACAAAACTAATAGCGTCTTTTCCCCTTTCTGGGACCGCTAAAAATACTCCCGCGTTTTTTGTTTTTTTTTCAACATGTTCACACAGTAGCCAATTGGAAAACCTTAATATGTCATGCTGGAAGCTGATTTGCCGAAATAACTGTATAAGCACACCAACTGGTGATACTGTTTATATCCGAAAAATATTATACGTATATAAAATTAAACAGCTTACTGCGAAAAGCAGACCTTTGCGTGCTGTCTTAGAACGTATCACCAGCGACAGTCGAGAATACACAGTACAATTGTTTAGTTATTTTCAGTGCTTTTTTATTTAAAAAATAAATGGATTGCCTAATTTCTTAACTGTTAATAAATTAATAATAAACGCTAAAATTCAAGAAAATTAATATTTTTTCCCCACATTGAAAAAAATTGAAGTACGCCGTACGACGTGACGGTAAAAAAAAGCACTGATTATTTTCATTAAGTAATCAATTGGTCAAAAGTTCCATTATTGTTACTGCAAATGTATTTTTCATATACAATTTTTCATAATGCAAATAGTAGTTCAAACTTTATCACTACGCATTTTCCAAATAAAATCCGATTAGACGTCGAAACGATTAGGATTGGTTGCTTCTACTTAAGTGTTTTTATTGTGAACGTTAAACGATGATAGCCTCTAAGACTAGGCTGTCTTTACCGAAAGAAAACGGTAATTCGAAATAAATAATGTAATCTTAAATAGCAATTGGTATATTGGTATACTGGGAAAATATTGAGTAACAAGTCCTTGTTTATGACCACTCATTTAGTTTTCGAAGTTGGTGACAATAAAATCTCCCAGCGCGGGGCCCCCCTCAGGCGCGGGGCCTGGGGCGGTTGCCCCAGTTGCCACCCCCTAAGACCGCTACTGCATCTAGGTATGAAAGGGTTATATCCCTTTGTTTACATAAATGGCAGTGCATGAATGGGAACACCATGCGCGTGCTGGGAACATAAAGGTGTTTTGCGTTTGTTGTAAGACACGAGGGGAGGGGTGATATTATTGAGTGATGGGAGTTCGTTGTTTTCTAAGGGGGAAATAAGGGAAATAGAAAAAAGTGTGTTTTCGGGGGTCACCATTGTGATTTTTCGATATTCAAGTTCTAATTTTCCTAGATAGTTGGAGTTCTCGTATTTATAGTAGCGTTTGTATATGTCGATCGGCAGTTGGGGTACATTTAGTTGTATAGTTTGTTTATGTAGATCTGCTTGTAGGGTTTATATTAGTTATAGAGTTTGTATATGTCGATCTGCAGTTGGGGTTCATTTAGTTGTAGCGTTTGTATATTTCGATCTTCAGTGGGGTTCATTTAGTTATAGCGTTTGTATTTGTTGATCTGCATTGTGATTCTTATCTTATAATACAGACGTTACTTCAAAAAAGAAGATGATTACGTCCTACGCGTTATGCATTCAGTCATGCATATTTACCAGTGACTTAAATTCTGCCAAGTCACTGGTTTTCCTGGCTAGCTCAGGCAAACCATTCCATGCTCTAATGGCACTAGGGAAGAAAGAGCATTTGTACAGATTTGTCCTAGCATATGGGACGAAGAATGTGCCTTTATCTGTGTGTCTTTCTGAGTATTTTATTAAGTTTTGTTTTTGTATTTGGAGATTATGGTTCAGTGTTTTGTGTATAATTGCTACTTTACTCTTAAGTCTTCTATCCTGAAGGCTTTCTAAATTTAGTGATTTTACTAAAGGTGTTACTCT
Organism: Biomphalaria straminea; assembly: GCA_021533235.1. Taxonomy (NCBI): domain Eukaryota; kingdom Metazoa; phylum Mollusca; class Gastropoda; family Planorbidae; genus Biomphalaria; species Biomphalaria straminea. The sequence continues at coordinate 940,568 of JADKLZ010079391.1, forward strand.
AGTGAAATGTGAATATTCGTTTGTTATGAATCTCACTGCTCTATTTTGTGTCTGTTCTAGTTTCTTAATGTTTTCTTTGTTCATTTAGTTGTAGCGTTTGTATTTGTTGATCTGCATTGTGGTTCATTTAGTTGTAGCGTTTGTATATGTCAATCTGCATTGTGGGTAATTAATTGTAGCGTTTCCATATAAAGAGCTCCTTGTAGGACTTATTTTGTTGTAGAGTTTGTATATGTAGAACTGCAGTAGGGTCCATTCAGTTGCAGCGATTGTATATGCCGATCTGCAGTGGTTGAAGTCATAGAAATTCAAAGCTCCTCCTTGAGCATTGTAAAGAGTCTGACACTCTCTAGTCCAGTTATAGGAATATATTACTATTGAAAAAGGGGGGGGGGGACTACAAACTTTCGGAAGTCAATTTTTTTATAGACAGTCAACATAGCCTTACATAATTGTATGTCTTTCAAAATGTCATAAACCAGTGATGTAACTACAAGCAGCTATATCCAGCCTATAACACGATACTCTCTAATTCCTTGAAATTTATGGAGCCCCCCCCCCCGATATTAGCTCCTATTGTTTTTTGTTCATTGATAAGGCTAGTGCTCTGATATTTTTATGGCCTCCCATGACCCAATAGCCCAAGTATGTCGTATTTTATTTTACGACATGCTATTACGAGTTCTCTTACCCTTAACGCATTGTAACACATATGGATTACTTAAGTGATATACGACTTCGTATGCATGTACATTTTGACCAATTTTTTTATTGACGACGAGATTATTTTAGTTACATGTTCTTTCTCAAAATAGGGCACTCCACATACACACACTACAATACTAAAACTTTCAAAAGAAATGAGCAGGAACTAAGAGCATTGTATCACAATATTTTAGTCAAAGGCGGCGCTTTTTGAAAAGATCGAGGCTATTAAGAAATAGCTTATACCACAACTTCATTGAAGGGCGATTTCTTCCCTTTGATCGAACAAAATAATTAATTACCAATAGTTATTTTTTTTATTGATTCTTTTGTTGTCAGTTATAATAAATAATTAAGCCAAATTTCTGCCTGATCCGAGATTCGGGAGTCGAGAAATAACGTGTACAAACTTTTACCAGACCGACAGACAGTTTGAGTAAACAAAGTATACTATTGGCAGCTTTAGAGAGAGGTCGGAATTAGTTTCGGATGTAGAAATTAAACTTGGCGACATTCGACGGTTCGAGCCTTCCTTACGTATACAACTTCTTGTTCGTCCACATCAACGTAGAGTATTTATTTGCATAGTTGACTTTTCACCAATCTTGTTTAATTCGATTATTTAAGTGTCACCTACATTTAGATTTATCTACACAAGACACAGTGCAGAGAAGCCAAACAGGGCGAATCAGTGGCAGCAGTGCCCTTTGGAGGACGGGGCCTTCCGTGCCAGCCTATCTCAAACTTTTGCGACGATTCTGTATTTTTTATTAAAAAAAAGTAAAAAAGATTCCACTCTCAGACCATAGGGCAGATAATGTAAAGGTCATCTGATTCTGTGGCCCACAGTTAACGAAAGTGTCATAGGGCCACCACAACGATCAACCACCTTTACTTTTCCCCAACTAATGTCAGGTACCTATTAAAGCAAGTTGGACGCAAGGGCGCCCGGATTCGAACCCAGGACCTCCAGTACGGAAGCCAAGTGCTTTACCGCTCAGCCACTGAGCCTATTATTTTAGAATATAATTTATTTATATACAATGCTCCTTCTTCCCTAGTGCTATTAGAGCATGGAATGGGTTGCATTAGTCAGCCAGGAAAACCAGTGACTTGGCAGAATTTAAGTCATTGATTAACATTCACGATTAGCTGAATGACACGTAGGACGTACTTATCATCTTTTTTTTTTTGAAGTAAACATTTAAAAAGATATTTACCAATGTGATAGTAATGTTTACCCTTATTCCTTACGTCTTAACAGTCAAAGTCCTGAGAGACGTACAATTTGAATCGTGACGTTTTTTGCAGAAACAAAACAGGCCCCCTACAAATCACGACGTATTGGTAAAGCCGACTACAACATGGACTTCTTTTTCAACAGTTCTACACATTTAAGTATCAAACTTTTTGCAAAGCTTACAGCCACTCACTCTGTCTGTCTGTTTGTCTGTCTGTCTGGCCAAAAGTTTGTGCACGTAATTTATCTGACACCTTTTATCGGATCGGGCTGAAATTTAGCAATTTTTTTTCTTTTATCTGGCAGCCCTTGACAAGAGTTAAAAAAAATTAGCTGTTGTTATTAAAGTAGTTTGTTTTTTATCTAGAATCAAAGGAAAGAAATACTACTAGACTGAGGTGGTGATATAAAATAAATTTGTCCCATTTCCTTGAATGAAGCGGTGGTAAAAGCTAAATTAGTCTCCTTTGCAATGGAAATAAATAGCACTTGACAGAAGTGGTGGTACAAAATGAATTAGTCGTCTGAGCCTAATGCACTTTTAATTACATAGCTGGTTCAAATTTGTTTTCTATATTTTTTTTTTTTTTTTTTTTTTTTTAATTTTTTTTTTTTATTTTGCTTGATTTTTATATGTAACTATATTAGACCTTCTTAACAGTAGAAAAAGTGTTTTGTTAAAACTAGAAGAATGTAGTTTTCAAACTGGAAATATATTAAAAAGCTTGGCTGATTCTCCCACCCCGTGCTTACCAGATGATAAACGAAGATTCTGGTAAAAACAATTTTTTTTTGTTTTGTTATTGGGTTGGTGAAGAGTTTTACCTGTAAAAGTTTGAGAATCACTGGACTTAGAATCTCAAAGTGTTTTACACGACTGTTTTAGATCACCATTTAAAAATATGTTAGGACACAAATGTCACGTTTGTCTTGTGTTTTTGTCTTTTGCGACATTCAAGACAATTGACAAATGAAAAATGGCCGACTACATTTCCGTATGTCTTCAAAAACGATGCAATTATTTATATAATTGTAAAAAATTACCTGTTAGTGTTACCCTGTTATCTATCCCTTAGTCTGGTGGACCGTTGGGGCACCAATATAGACTAGTAGACCGTCTTTCTCCATTCCTCTCTATCCTTTGCCCTGTTTAAAACTTCTTTCATTGGTAGGCCCGTCCATTCTTTTATGTTGTCTTCCCACCGCTTTCTCTGTCTGCCTCTACTTCTTTTTCCTGGTACTGTTCCCTGGAGGAAGGTTTTTTTGCGAGCCCCGAAAATCTTGTTATATGACCATAGATTTTGAGCTTGCGTTTTTTTTTCACAGTAGTTAGCAGGTTATCATGGGGTCTGATCGCTGCAGTAACCTGTAAAAAATTACAGACAGACAATTAACAAAATTCTATTTTTACTTTTGACATTAAAATTATGTGTCTTTAACATAGACATGTTATATTTAAGGAAAACAAGAGAGTGAGAGAGAGAGAGAGAGAGAGAGAGAGAGAGAGAGACTAATTTTTAAAAAATTTAAGTACACTTTCAGATCTTTGCAATCATATGACGCGAGTGAGGCGTGGTTGAGAAGCTAACGTTTGAACCTGGCTTGGCTTGGCTACCTGTAAAGCAATTCGAGATTCGACACCTGACTTGAGCAGAGTTAAGTTTGCTGAGCCATTAAAACCTTCTCCCTGATACCCCCTCCCCCCACTGGTCCACAAATGAGATTGGACCAAAGCGCTCACAGCATGCTACAAGCATGATAGTAGCGCTATATAAAGGCTATAATTATATTATTATTATTATTATGCAGGTTAACGATGGTGTTATGTTGAAAGAACAACGGCCAACGACAGTGACCAAGAAAGCTATGGACAGCGAAAGAGCATGGGCCTCAGCTCGGGAAGAAAAACGGACAGTGCGAAAAATCACCAGCTCCTCTACCACTGAAGCGAAGACCACCTTTACCTGCGATATTTATGGACGGGAGTGTCGCTCCAAAATAGGGCTCCACAGCCACAAGAGGAATTGTGCGAGACGAACCATATTTGTTGTACGACTGAAGGAGGCCAATGATGACAACGACCAACTGTTTAAATTCTCCACAACGTATGTTAGGTAGACTAATGTACTTACTAATTGTTCAAAAATTAATAATCCCTGTCTTCACTGACATTTAAATACGAGACCACTCCTACATAGATTGTCAAATGCTTATATGTTGTAAATCTCGGATACGAGATTCTTCGGAAGGTGAAAGAATAAGTTAGATGTCTACTCTTAAATCTAAACCAAGATTATAGGTGGACTTACTCTTTGTCTGATTCACGCCGCGCGGAAATACAAATGCAAGAACACACTTGATGAGATATCATCTGAAAACTATATCTCAACAAGGCCGGCCTTTGGTATAAGCAAACTAGGCGGCGTCCTATAGCCGCTATTTGTTGGCAGATTCATAGTGAGCTCTTAAACATTTTTCTTAAAGAAATAGCGAAACTTGTTGTTAGAGTACACTCGATTTTAAATGAACCTCATTCACCAATTGTAAATAAACAAATTTAGCCACGTCATAATATTGATAAAATAATGAAAAATATGTATCATGTGACACCCTTACGTATTGCGTAATTTGGATAGAATATATAGAGAAAAAAATTATTAGTTTACGTTTGGTGAATGAGGTCCATAAATTTGCAGTTTTATTTATAATTTCGCTGTTTATTTTTATGATGCTTATATCAAATCAATGTTTCTGTCTGTCTCTCTGTCTGTCTGGTAAAATGTTTGCATACGTTATCGCTCCCACACCAAATTTTGGATCAAGTTGAAACTTTGAACAATTATTTCGTGTGTTTAGTAAAAGATAAATCAACACACGAAATTAACCAATTAGAAAACTGGTAATTAATTAATTGGTTGGTTATATAGTAATGATAGTCTTAACTAGGATTTGAACCCGGAATCCCCATTTCGAAAGCTAAGCGCTTCATCGCTCAGCCACCGCGCCTCTCAATTGTGACCAGAATATTTTGTCACACCTTATGCACACATATCCGTCGGCGGTCTTTGTTTTCTTGTCGTCGTCTGCTCCTGCCGTAAACATTCGCTTTTGGACCGGTCTCTAATGTGTATCCTGTGGTCTTTGTCAGAGCTCATAAACTTTTAGAGGCAAGCAGCTGCAAGCTTATTTCCTTTATGCAATTCAGGCTGAAATGTTATGTAAGTTGTTCTTTATGGCGCTTATTGGGAGGTAGCTATGTTGCTCTATCTTTTAGCATGCGGCTTTCTCCCATGTGGGATAAGTGTCCGAATTATTGCAGCTGTCGAATACTGTCCCACACTGGCTTCCAGAACAATCTGTTTTAAAAATTTCTCTCTTTAATTATTTACCACATTCCGGTGAAATCAACGTTGGTATCGTCAGTTTGGCGAGAAAGAGTTAATGAGAATTAGTTAAGTCATTAGTCACATATACATTCAAATTGTAAAAAGATTTGTCTTACTTAAGGACATAGAAAGAGATTAGGTACAGAGCAATCTTAACTCTTTCTCTCCCAATCGACGATATCATTGTTGATTTGACCTCATTAAATTAAATTAATGTTTAATTTACTTGACTATTTTAAAGTAAAAGAGCATGCATTTCTCTTTAAATCTATACCAATTACAACATTTTCTGATAACAAACAAGAAAGCTAATGAAGCTTAATCATAACATAACAGGGTAGAGAAATAGTAATGAGCAGAATGAAGAATTCCTTTGGAAGTTGGAAAAAAAAATAACGCAGAGAAAGAGTTAAGCATTTTTTTATATTGAAACGGCCGCCAACATGTTTAATTAAAAAAAAAAAAGTATTGAAAAATTGAAAGACCACATAAAAAACAAAGAGGTTAGAGACAGGGTTACTGCAGTGATTGGACCCAAACGATTGCTTGCTAACTATCGTAAATAAACGCAAGCTAAAAATCTTTGGCCATATGGGAAGCGTGGTCGAGAGGCTAAGTGCGGCTTGAGCTTGGCTTGGCTTGGCTACCTAGAAGGGGGCTCGAGGTTCGACACCCGACTCGGGCAGAGTTGTGTTTACTGAGCGCCTAAAGGCAGCAAGGAAAACCAACTAGATACCCCCTCCCCCTTACTGGTCCACAAATGAGATTGGACCAAAGCGCTCTGAGCATGCTATAAGCATGAAAAGTAGCGCTATATAAAAGCAATAATAATAATATCATAGGATCTTCGGGGCTCCTTCAGGGAACAGTACCAGGAAAAAGAATTAAAGGCAGACAGAGCAAGCGATGGAGGGCAACATAAAAGAATGGACCAGCATGCCATTGAATGAGATTCTAACTAAGGCTATGGACAGAGAAGAATGGAGAATAATGGTTGATTAATCTTGCTTGGTGCCCCGACGGTCCAACAGACTAAAGAATAGATATGTTAAAATTAAATCGTAGACTCTTTGCATATCTGGTTTAGTCAATAAACGTCGCATGAGAAAAAAAACTTTCTGGATAAACAACGGGGCGACTTATTACCGCCCTTGCATACCTACGCAAAGTCAAGCGAGTTTGTTTTTTTCCGAGTAAGGACATCGACATTGTGAATAGCGTTGCTAACCCATAAAAGTTCGTCATTGACAAAAAAAGCTTGTTTATCTCTGTTCGAACCTAAAAATAAAAAGTGCATTGACGTTTTTATGATTGTGTTCAGCGAACTGTGGATTTAGGGTAAATATATTTGTCAATAACTACCATGGTTTATATTTTGATGCGTTTGGATAGTATATAGACCGCCAACCGGAAAAGTAGCATTTCACTGGATATCCATATACGTTTCAAGAAAGGTTTGTATATTTTGTATGACATGGTTTATATTTTGAAGCGCTTAACTTCTTTACTGAGACCTCTCAAGTTCGAATCCTGTGGTAACTGCGATTTAACTGTTTGTGATTTTTAGTCAGTCCCTAAATCCACCCAAATCTTAACTGACTTTGGAGAAGTAAAGTAAAGTTAGTCGTTGTGCTGGCCACATGACATTCTTGTTCAGATCGTCTTCCCCCCCTAAAAAAAACACCGAAAAAAAAACAAAACATTCAAACGAAATACTCTATCTTTTAGCCACTTTTAAAGAAGCCAACTCCGCTATTCATGCCATTAAGATTCAAAAACTATATAACAATTCCATTTAAAATACGCCTTCAACTTTCGCGAGAGATTATTCAAAATCTTATTTCATTATTATCTTTATGACGATCTCTAAGCGTTCAATAAATACTGACATCATTTTTGTTTTTATGATTTTTATACATGGCGGAAAAGAGTATCCCGTGTTTCTGATGTACAGAAGCATTGATCAGCATTTTTTTTAAAGTTATATGATCATTTTCATGGATGGCTGCCTGGTCGTGCGCTTTGTTCGCTGGACTGTCGTTTGGATTTATCGATGGTCCAGGGTTCAAATCCTGCCCGCTGAATTTCCCCGTCGTCCTGCGGGAGGTTTGGACTAGGAAGTAAATTATCTTCAACTCTGAAGAAACATCCGAAACATGAAAAGCATTTTACATTTTACAAACTTCTTAAAGTAATTGTTTCCTATCACGTGAACTTCATGGTGCTATTAAAGAAATATCTCATTAAACTAAAGGAATTTTTTTAAAGAAAATATTATTTTTGTCCCCCTGAGGTTTTGATTAAGAGATTGTCCATTTACATATCTATTAGGGACTTGCACTTTGCTATTACTGAATTAGTATAAGCTAGTCCAGGTGTACGAATTTTTCCTAGCATTCGGAATAAGAACCGTTACTTTATCTTAGTCATGTTTCATATGTTAAATGTATGTATATTATTACAAAGCTTATATTAACTTAATGTGCGTCCGTTTGTCTGTCTGTCTATCTGTCTGTCTGATAAAAACTTTGTACTTGTCGAGCTATTTCTCCCACACCCATTCTTAGATCAAATTGAAACTTTGCGAAATTTTGTATTGGCATAAACAAGACATGAATCAATTTAAAAAAATCAATTGTTCGATTAATTACTGGTAATTAATTATTTTCTTAGATACCAACAAAGGGATGTAATCCTTCCGTAATCACAGATACGGCTAAAAATGTAGGGTTTCGTCCCCAAAACTGAATACTTATACTCCCAGTCCTATTCTTGTATCAAATGGAAAATCTAAACAATCATTTTTGTACAGTAAAAAGCACGAATCAATTAAGAAATAAACCGATTTGTTTATGAAGTATTCATAATTATTTATTTTGCTTGGTATCAAATAAGGGATCTTAGAGATTCTATTAACTTTTTCTCTTATAATTGTTTGTGTTATTGTCATTTAATTAATTTTTAATTTTATCAACTTTAATTTTGTGTTTTATAAAAGGTGCACGCATTCTCCCAAAATTCGATGCCAAAAGTAACGTTTTCTGATCGCAAACAAAAATGGTATTGAAGTTAAATCATAACAGGCTAGAATGTACCAATGTGAAAAAAAACAGAACAATTTTGTCAGAACGTGGAAAATACAATTACGGAGATAAAGAGTTAATGGTATTAATCTAGTTCAATAAACGTTAATATTCGTTTGTATTTCTCGCTTCTACCTTTGGCGTTTGTTTTAGTGTCTTCTGAGGGGGGTCCCACACACTGTATATATAATATAATATTGGTCTAACCATTGTAACATAGTATTTTAATTTTAATTTTCTTGTTTGATTTGTAAAATTTCTTTACTAATTTGTTTCATTTTTGAAAAAAAATAATTTCGTCAATAATGGGTTTCCATGTTATTTTGTTAACTTGATATTTCACGTAGACTTTACTTTTTTTTTTAAGTCAAAAAGATCGGAGTGCCTGTACCGTGACAGCACTCCATATGCATATTCTAATAGAATATAATTTCAATTTTTTATCCGCTAATTGAAATAGATTCGTATAGTCACAAAGATTTGTGGTGTTGTGGCCGAGATATAAAACTCTTGGCTTCCGAAACGGAAGGTCCCAGGTGGAAGACTTGTATTTCTGATTTCGGGATTATAAGGTCCCCTCTAAGCAGGGCCGGTCTTAGGCCACTGCAACCTATGCGGTCGCAGTGGGACCCGCGCTTTCATAGGCCCCGCGCTAATTTTAGGTGTAGGACTAATTATTAAATTGCAAAATATATACGAAAGATTCCTGGAAATCTCCTGAATTTATTAAAATCTCCAGAAAACTCTTTAAAATCTCCTGAAAAATAGACAAAGTTGTCATTTGTGGTGTCATTCATTGCGAAAAACGCCAATCCTATGCGCGATAAAAGAAAGAAGGCAATGTCAGCTTTCATGTACTAAAATGTAATAATCAAGCGAATATTTACCGTAATCGGAAGTTCCAATACCTTATTTACTTTTATAGTCACTGGCATATAAATGTATCATAGGTTACAAGGTTCGTTATATGAAGTAAATGTGACCGCAATTTTGTACTTTTATAATATAAAATCTTAATTTTCACTTATTCTTATTCCCACCCAAACTAGGCCCCGCGCAATCAGTTTCGCATAGGGCCCCGCAATTGCTAGGACCGGCCCTGCCTCTAAGTCTATACAATATAATGGCTACCTGACGTTTGTTGGGGAAAATAAAACGGTAGGTCGTTGCGCTGGACATAAAACACCCGTCAGTCAGAGAAACAGATGACCTTTGCCTCATATGCCCGGTAGAATTTCTGAAAGATTTACTTCACAATTACATTACTTTACAAGGATTCTACTATTATACCTGTTAATCTTCAAAGTGAAATTTAGTCTCAAGTGTATATTTTCTATGTAAATTTTGGACACGAGCGCAACGTATTATGAGACAATAATTTTGGGTTACATTTACATCGAATGTAAGGTAAATCCTGACGATATTAATAACTCACCAGTATGTTTGAGGTAATCGATCACTATCGAGGCGTTTTTACTTTGTCACTTTCCAGTGACTCATATTCTCCAATGACTCATATCTTCCTACTGCGTCAGAGCGCAGGAAAGACCAAAGGAATTAGGTTACTACAGGATATAAAAAAGAGCGTGTCTGTATTTTTCTATGCACTGGGTACGCCCGTAGGTTTGTTTCTAGGTTTTCTCTTGTTTATATGGTCGAAACAACATAACAACATAATAATGAAACAAATAGACTTTTTATTAGTGTATCTCTTACAATGAACTTTTTTTTTTCTTTCCTTTAACGTGTCACTCCCCCCCCGCCCGCCCTTTCTTGTCGTATGTTGTTTTTTTATGTTATAGTTTAAGAAACGGGGCCTCATTTTTTTTTTACGATCCTAACCCGCCCCGGACGCATACACGCACTCATATTTTAGTTGTGTTAATTCTAGTGTGGCACTCACACTCAATACCCTCTCCCCCCTTTCCAGGAAAAAAAAAATTAGTCCTTTGTACATTTTATGACGTTTCTTTAGTTTCCCAATTAGATATCTCTCTCTCTCTCTCTATCTCTCCCTCTCTCTCTCTCTTTCTCTCTCTCTTTCTCTCTCTCTCTACCTCTCTCTCTTTCTCTCTCTCTCTTTTTTCTCTCTCTACCTCTCTCTCTTTCTCTCTCTCCCTCTCTCTCTCTTTCTCCCTCTTTCTCTCTCTCTCCCCGTCTCCGTCCCTCTCTATCTATCCCTCTCTCTCTTTCTCTCTCTCTTTCCCTATTTTTTCCTCTCTCTCTCCATCTCTCTCTCCCTCTCTCCCTCCCTCTCTCTCTCCCTCTCTCTCTCTTTCTGCCTCTCTCTCTCCATCTCTCTCTCTTTTTCTCTCTCTTTCTCCCTCTCTCTCTACCTCCCTCTCTCTCACCCTCTCTCTCTCTCTCTCCCTTCCTCTCTCTAACTCTCTCTCTCTCTCTCTTACTGTCTCTCTCTAGAGGCTCTAGAACAGAACACTAAAGAATTATAACAACACACCTCTAAAGGAACACCCGAGCCTGGACATTGCACTCACTCTTTCGAAACAATCATAGAACTATCCAAACATAAATCAGACCATATTTACACCACAATACAAACATAAATCA
>JADKLZ010079391.1:951559-963080 GCA_021533235.1 Biomphalaria straminea
CATATTTACACCACAATACAAACATAAATCAGACCATATTTACACCAAAATACAAACATAAATCAGACCATATTCAAATCACAATAATTATAAAAAAAAATAATAAAAAAAAAACACATCGCTCAAGCCTTCCGGTACGTGCCGTTTTGGCCATATCATAAAACGTCCCTATCGCCAAAACAGCGGCGTCAAAACGACCTTCGCGCCAAAACGGCATCGCCAAAACGACCTTCGCGCCAAAACGGCATCGCCAAAACGGCGGCGCCAAAACGTCCTGCTTCGCAAGCCTTCCATGCTCATCAACCCATTCTAGTGTTTCCATCGTCTCGTCCTATTTCAAGTTCTGTCTTTAATCAGACTCTCAATATGACATTCCAAAGGGGACTAACTCAACACCTCTTCAGTCAATTATAATTCCTTCCCTTGTTTGAGATACCATACAAGATAATTTATTACCACTATTTTATTAACTGATTAAAGATTATTATTATTATTATTATTATTATTGATTATTTTCTTTTATTTTCTTATTTGTTAATTAACTCTTGTGTTCAAAAGTAAATGAAATAATTATGCAAAATGTCATCCGAGATCGCGCGTGGGAGAAATCTCTCATGTCAAAACCTTTTTTTTACCAGACAGACATTGAGTCGATATAATCATTGTAGAAAGGTTACTTTCTGAAAAAAAAAATATTTGTTCTTAAGGACAGCTTAACCCCTGAAGTTAACAGCTGAAGTTTTATTAAACTAGGTTCAGTAGTTTTCAAGAAATCTTGACATGAAAACTAACAATCTTTTCATCACTTTAGCTAAATAAAGCCCTAGAAATATTTTTTTCTAAAAAAGTTAATAAAATATAACGAATTTTTTTTTCTTCTTATTTGCATGTGTACACATAATAAAAAAAATATTTTTTATTATTAAATCATGTAATTAAAAAAAATATTCTGTTTGGGGTTTAAGCAGTCCTTAATACATAATAAATGTTAAATTTTTCAAAAACTGGAGATTTTTTTCTGCTCCATTCCATGTCCACCAACTCAATCATGCCACACCCTGCGCAAGCATATCCATTGTCCACCGGTTGACGATCAAGATTTTTTGTTTCGTCTGTGTCTGTCATCAGAAGTGGATGAGTACAATTAATTACTTATAGTTTCTTTGTAGAAAGAAAAGACACCTACTGGTATGTTTTTTTGTTACCGTATAAATTTTAGCGCTGCAGAATCAAATAATCCAAGCTTCTTTTGTTTTCTTCTTCAACTAAATAATTATGGGGTAAAGGAAGCATTTAATTAATGAGTGTGAAAATATATTTAGCATTGTCAGAAAAAAAAAACTTTTAAAAATTTAATTGTCGAATCGCATTCACTATCGTTGCAAATCACTAATCTTCATTAGTGGGAAGCGTGGTCGAGAGGCTTGAGCTTGGCTTGGCTTGGCTACCTAGAAAGGGGCTCGAGGTTCGACACCCGACTCGGGCAGATTTGTGTTTACTGAGTGCCCAAAGGCAGCACTGAAAACCAACTCCTAGATACCCCCCTCCCCCCCCACTGGTCCACAAATGAGATTGGACCAAAGCGCTCTGAGCATGCTATAAGCATGAAAGTAGCGCTATATAAAAGCTATAATAATTAATTCATTAAGCATTCAGTATCGTTACAAATCACTAATCTTCATGAAGCATTCAGTATCGTTACAAATCAATAATCTTCTTTAAGCATTCAGTATCGTTACAAATCAATAATCTTCTTTAAGCATTCAGTATCGTTACAAATCACTAATCTTTATAAAGTATCGTTAGAAACCACTACTGATCATAAAACATTCACATAAACACTACTTCTGTTTACAAAATCTTTAATAAGCGCTGGGGATATATTTAGCTGTGCCAGAGAAACAAAAAAAAAGTTTCAAAAAGTTTATTGACCGAATCGCAAAAAAATAAATAAAAAAAATTGAAAGGACCTGTGCGTCTAGTTACCAAATACTTCATTTCGTACTTCTATTGGGTTGTCTACACACCTCTTTCAGTCAATCACTATCTCAACGTGATCAACAAACTATTGTACTCAGCAAAGTGCATTCATCTGCTTCAGAACATATTATGCAAATCATTTCAGACGTCAGCAAAAGTTGTCCAATCAGATTCACATTAAGGCCATTACTTCTGCTACGTTTTTGAAAGCCACCAAAACAACTTTTCAAAACGGGAGAGCTCTTTTCAGTAGAAATGTAAGTCGAACTCGATTTTAATTTTGGTTGTGTGTTTCTCTTGTCCAAAGGTCGACGCGGGCGGAAATTAATCTTCGACTGAAGGCTAGAGCTATATTTGACTTGTGTGCCATCATGCGGAACAAAAAATGTAGCGGAAGATCCGCACCTTAATAAGTCGGTACCAAAACAACATGCTTTTCAATGAAATGACTGTCTAGATATTTTTTTCTTAAATTTAGGTCACGCTCTAGTGGGAGTGGGTTGAATTAATACAACAGACCGATTGATGTTTATGTTCGTAATGACTTGAAATAGTGTGCACGTTTTTCTTTATCGGGCCGTGTTGGCCGAGCGGTAAAACTTATCTTTTCGAAACGATAGATCGCGAGTTTGAATCCCAATGAAGAGTCGGGATTTTTTTACGACGCCCCCTGAGTCACAATAACATTTTGAAAATGTTTTAGATAGCTTCGGTGGCGCAGTGGCTTGGCTTCTGAAACGGGGGTCTCGTGTTCGGATCCTGGTGAAGACCGGAATTTTTTTTTATTTCGAGATTTCGGGGGGGGGGGGGGCAAATGTAATGAGTACCTGTGATATTAGTTAGGTAAAAGTAAAGGCGGTTGGTCGTTGTGCTGGCCACATGACACCCTCGTTAACCGTAGGCCATAGAAACAGATGACCATTACATCACCTGCCCTAAAGATCGCAATATCTGAAAAGGAAACTTTACTTAATCTAGTTCGATTTCTACATAACAATCAACCTATATTAATAATCATATAAATAATGAAAATATAAATTTAGCGGTGGTAGAACTTTGACCTGTAGCAAAATTGGAAGATTTGTGGTTAGATTCTGCATTGTTGTCCTTTGTATGCCTTTTGGATGTTTGAGATGGAGATAAACCTAGCCCTTAACTCCAACTGTCAGGGTTTGAACCCAGGACAATCAAAATGACTGTTCAGACAGCAGGCTGCCATCACGACAGGACGGCTTTCATGTTGTCAAAATGTCAGTGGGAGTTGTGTTACTTTATCCAATCTAGATCCTGTCAGGGCATGACAATATCAATTAACTTCCTTTTTTAGACTCTATTAGTTTTGTGTGGCCTGTCTGTCCGTCTGTCTGTCTGTCTTTCTGTCCGTCCGTCCGTGCCGTTTAGATCTCATAAAGTAGAAGAGAAAATGAAAATCGGACATCACAATATTTTAGATCATTCAAAGTTCTGATGCAACGGCTAATTTTTTTCTTTATTAAAGCTCAAAATCTAATTTTTAAAAATCACTTATGCAAGCAGTATTTAAAGAGAAAAATCCTAATTAGTATGCATTATAAATGAGACCTAATTTAAGACAATTAATAATGATATACAAATTGCATTGTAGTTCACGTTTTCCGTTGCTATAGATTAGAAGTATTTACTATCTAAATAACCTTTATTCTCACACAAACAATGTTTACTATCCTTTATAGAGGAAAAATATATTTACTATGCATTATAAGTTGGACCTAATTTAGGACAACTAATAGTACAGTTACATAATGGTTTAATGTTATCACACTCCTCTGCACTAGTGAAACAGCAACAGACCATCCACATTGTATGTTATCAGGCTGTGTATGTGTATAATAAATAATAAATAAATAAAGGGAAACAATCAAAAATTGTCCAAACAGAGAAAAGCCTTTTAAATGGGAGACGATCATTTATCATATATTTAACATATTATGGAAAACCTTGTAGATAATTTGTCAAAATTTATTTTTTTTTCATATTTGAATTGTTAAATTATGTAACCTGTGTTATACAAAATACTATGGACCTAACTTAGGACAATTAATAATGTTATGTCACACTATTATTTTTTTAATTGCATGTAATACGAATGTGGATAAGTTAACCTGTTTGTCTTGTGTGTTTCTGTAAACGAACGTATTATCTGAATAAACTTTACATATAAAAAAAAAAAAAAAAAAAAAAAAAAAAAAAAAAAAAAAAAAAAAAACATATAAAGATTGATAGATAAATGTTGAATCTTGATATGTTATGCATTGATCTCCAGTAGTCAACACTTATTCAAAATATATCTGCTGGACAATCAAAATGTTCCAAATCAATTCTGATTCAGTTGCGTGCAACATATATCCTCAAATAGCATTAGATTTAGTCAATTCAAATGTAAAAAGTGAAACCTGGTATGAGAGAAGCTTTACATGCTTGAATGGACGAAAAATCAATACTTATTGTTATAACCGAAGTGGTCAGAGACCGTAGGTTGAGAACCCCCTGCTCTGACTCGTTTTTAAATGTATTAAATGTATTCCTCTTGTTAGGTTTTTCTGTTCGTTAATGTTATTTGTTTCGATTATTCGATTTTAGTTTCCTTTTTGTTAAAAAGAAGCTTCATTGCTATACTATTTTACATTTTCTACTCTATAGTTTTGTCTCTTGTACGTTTAAAGTTTTTGGAAGGTAATTGATCTTCTCAAATTTCTTTTGTTTAAATTGAAATCTATGGACTTTATTTTTTGTATTCCATTAATTAAGCTATTCAAGATGGACATTTTCTTTTCGTGTCAGCATTTAATTGTTTATAACTAGCGAGAGTACTTGTATAGCTAATAGCGTTATGCAGGTTCAATTATTTGTTATAGAGTTTTTTAACTCCAGGCACTTGAAGGAGTATATACATATACCTTGGGGGAAGGGAGACAATGCATTATCATCATGTCATTGAGGATACCGTAAACAATGTGAAACGTTTGGACAATAACAACCCAATGACTTGTGTATAATATTCCATGTGGACATGGCGTGTCTAATATGTCATAGAGATTTTTACCTGATTCGCAGTGCACTTGGGGCACCATGTGCCATCTTACAACCTGCCTTGATTCTAATAAGTCTCACTCCTCCCTGTACTCTCATTTCGTTTCTTTCTCTTCTAGTGTTAATGTTCTTCACGTTGTCATTCCATAGTTATAATATATGTACCTACCTTTATTTCACCTGGTAATGTTCTTTGTAGGAAGCTCTTTGCCACCCCGGACTCTGTTGTGACTGGACATAGACCTACCATTAGCTATGCAAGCAACGTCTTACCAAGGAACTCTGACATTAATATTTTGTTTGCATTTTCTGTCAATTTAATTCCTTTTAAACAGACTGTAACTATTTATAAATACTAATAAATTAATCATAGCATTAAAAAAAATAACCAACTCATTAAAAAGGTGTGGCAGTTGCGTAGATCATCGGCTTTACAAGGCAAACGTTGAGAGATCAAATCACGGAAGATGTATATTTTGACCGCTGGGGCACTACATAAAATCTGTCAACCTTCTTTCTACATTCTTATCTGTCATTTCCTCTGATATAGTTTCATTCGGATGTTCTTTCTGAAAATATTGAAACCTGTCTGGGTGGACCACTTCGGAACCGATTTTAAGTTTGTGTTTCCACACAAACTGTCTTTGTAACCTTGTTTACTTTTGGTATTCAGAGCTGCGAGACAAGAAAATGTAAAAAAAAAAAAGGCAGGCTTTAACTCCGTTGTTTATTTCTATTGCACTTCTTCTTCATATAAGACCTCATTCACAAATCGTAAACTAACGAAATTGAGCCCAATGTTTCCCTATCTCTTCTATACAAATTAGGGATCTAATTTTAATCAACAACGGTTATCAGGTGACAATTTTTTTTCGTTGTTTTATCAATATTATCGAAATCGCAGGGGCTGAGCGGAAAAGAGGGGGTTCGAATCCTGATGAAGAATGAGCGTTCACTGAGCTCTAATGGTTACTTGACATAAGTTGTGGAAAAGTAAAGGCAGTTGGTCGTTGTGCTGGCCACATGACACCCTCGTTAACCATATAGACCACAAAGTCTGAAAGGGGAACTTTACTTTAAAAAAAATAAATATTATCACGTGACCGTTCGTTATAGTGAATGACTTTGATTGGACTCAATCCCTCAAATCTACTTATTTAAACTGGCACAAGGGGCGCGGTGGTCGAATGGTTAAGCGCTTGGCTTCCGAACCTGAGGTCCTGGGTTCGAATCCCGGTGAAGACTGGGATTTTGAATTTCGGGATTTTTAGGGCGCCCCTGAGTCCACCCAACTCTAATGAGTACCTGACTTTAGTTGGGGAAAATAAAGGCGGTTGGTCGTTGTGCTGGCCACATAACACCCTGCTCGTTAACCGCTGGCCAAAGAAACAGATGATCTTAACATCATCTGCCCCATGGATCGCAAGGTCTGAAGGGGGACACTTTACTTTACTTTACTAAACTGGCACACTCTGTCAGAAATAGTCACTCATTTCATTGCTGATCTCGAATACTGCTCTAATGATATTCCGAGAATTGTGCAACGTGTATGTATATCAATGAGAATTGCTAGCTCGTTGGACTCATGGGTAAAACCCTGGTTTGACCGTTATTTCAAGGCTGTTCAAACAATATTTAAAAAAAAAAAAAAACAGAAGGAAAAAAAAATAAAAATACACAAGGTTACAAAGACAGTTTGTGTGGAAACACAAAATTAAAATCGATCCCCGAAGTGGTCCACCCAGACAGGTAAAAAGGCAGGTTTCATTATTTTTCAGAAGGAATATCAGAATGAAATTCTATCAAAGGGAAATGACAGAGCAGAATGGATAAAGTAGGTTGACCGATCTTATGTGGTGCCCCAACGGTCCCAGTAGACAAAGGGATAGGCGAAAGTGAATGTGAAGTTAGATATGAACCTGGCCTAACTGATGACATATATTATCAAATCGATCTAATTGTTCTGTAAAGGGTCACTCTCTTATTCAATTCCTCTAAAACATTGATGCCCAAACTACGGCCCACGGGCCACATCCGGCCCGCGACCCGGTTCCATCCGGCCTTTCCGAAACGTTGGCAAAAAGTAGAAAATCTCCCCCCCCCACACACACACACTTTTTTATTTCCCCAGAAAATAAAAAGTATCTGACCTACATTAGGGCCCTCTGATGGATTGGCACCATGACCCTTTATCATTTGTACGTTTATGATATTGGAGAGCTGGGAGTAACTGCAAGTAGAATATATATTCTACCAGGAAAGGTGAACAAATATTTTTTTTGTTGTTTTGCAACATGATAGTAAGCCAACATATCTGATTTGTAAATAAAATGTGGTTGTTTCTTTAACTTAACTCTTTCTCTCCTAACTGACGATACCAACGTTGATTCCACCAGAATGTGGTAAATAATTACGGAGAGAAAGAGTTAAACGGCAATATAAAACAAGTATTACGACAATTTTATATGAGCCGCAAATAAAACGATTTTTAAACTACGGTTACAAATTGGAGGATCGATAGAAATATTTATGAAAACGAGACAAGAAAAAAGTCATTGACTAGCTATAAGTTTTCTTACATTTTAAGTACAGAATCGAAGCCATTTTCTGAGGCGTAGAAAAATAAAAAAAGAAGAAATCTTTCAGATATGCCAATAATTATTGTAGGTACAGTAAGTAGTAGGTACTAGATTACTAGATCTGCAGGTTTCTATGAAAATTGTTTTAGGTCAATTTTTTTAAATTTCTTTTTTTAATTTACTTTGGTTTTGTGGCCCGCGGTACGAGTGTCCGAAAAAAACTAAATTGGCCCGCAATTTCCTTTAGTTAGGTGCCCTATGTCTGCTGCATGGCTCTTCTCTTTACGTATTCTATGAGGAAACTATTTATCGATTGTTGTTTTTTTTTTTTTTTCATTTTTTTTAAAGCACTGGGATTAAGTATACCTTAAATCATTATAGTATTTTGTATTTTTAGGATTAATTAGTAGATATAACCCCAAATGATTTCCAGCCAGTATATATTAACCCTGATATTGTGAATCCTGGGGTACTCCCAAACGTGAGGTATTTTTCTAGCCTTGTCTCTGATGGATTAAAATTTGTTTTGAATCATCAGATAGGCTTTCCCGAACTGTTTCACTAAAGCTTATAGTTCGCCAAGAGCTTCATTTGGATAAAAGTTGCTGTGTTTGGCCTGTAGCCTGTGTCCCTAGAGTGACCACGAGTGGTCGTGTGTTGGACTGAGGCCTGTCACCTTCGTTTATGTACTCTACTCTGATGTGTAATTTCCAGAAAGTTACTATGGTGTAATTTTCTAGAAAGTTACGATGGTGTAATTTTCTAGAAAGTTACGATGGTGTAATTTTCTAGAAAGTTACCATGGTGTATTCTTTATGTTATATTACAAGGGCAGCATGTCATTTTTTTAATGTGTATTTTTTGACGGCAAGTTTAATTTACACAATTATTTGACTTTTTTTTCTGTTGTAAATAAAATATTTGTACTTATGTTTACCTGAGACTTTTAAAAGTCTTGTTTTGCATACATTAGTTTCAGTCTTTCTCTCTTCATTTTAGTCATTACTATTATTATAAAATTAAGCTTCAATAGATTTGTCTTTTGTAATCAGAAAATGTTGTATTTTGGTACAGAATTAAATGGGAATGGATTCTCTCTTTATATAACACTCACAAAGGCCGCGGGATACATATTTGAGACCAAAAGAATATCTGCCGCCGAGGACAAACGCAGACGACGAAAAGAAAATCTAAACCGACCACCTGCAGACAATGGTTTTGCTTGCCCTGGATGTGGCAAAATATGTAGGTCACAGCTGGGACTGCACAGCCACGGGAAACACTGTATTCCTCACTAATCTTCGGACTCGAAGACAAGCCTATTAGATAACACAAAATAAAGTTAATAAAATTAATCATTAATTTTATGTAATCAGGTCAAATCAACGATGGTGTCGTTGGAGAGAAAGAGTTAAAAGATTGTAAAGGATTGTTTTTTTACATTGAAAATGTAATATTTCACACAATGCAGGAGGGGGGCACCAAACAGGTCTATTCCCCCGGGCGCCAAAACGATGAAAAATTCCTAATTACGCCTCTGCCTCTGCCCATAGTATTATAACAAAGCTTTTATCAGCTCGTTCTGTCTGTCTGTCCGTTTGTCTGGTAAACAAGTGTGTACACATTATTTCTCCCACGCCCGCTCTGGGATCAAGTTGAAACTTTTGCACAATTATTCACTGGTATAGACAAGACATAAAAATATTTAAAACAATAACCGAATTGCTCGTAAATAATTTTTTATACCAACAAAGGGAAATTAATCTGTATATTTTCACAGATGTAGCTAAATTTATAGGGTTTACTCCCCTCATATAAATGTTAATAAGTTGTTTTTTTCTCCCACACCCTTTCTCCGACCAAGTTGATACTTTAAAAAAATGTTTTTTGTACCTTACCAAACTTGAATCAATAATAAAATACCAGTTACCTGAACCCTAGAAATTTGGATTTTTTACTAGATACACAACATTGAAAGCTTTTTTTTTCCCATTCTAATGTGCTGTACCAATCATATCTGAGCCGTACTTGGTATTCAAACAAGTTCCTACCCCTTCTGTTTGAAATTGCTATGCCTTATTCTTCTATTTCCAAGAAAAAATCTTTTCGTACAAAGGTTTTCCAGCTTGTTAGTTACCTGTTACCTATCCCTTAGTCTGTATCGGCACTGCCGTTCCTTTGAATACATCAGCTGCGTGGAGAGGGGGGAACTGATGTGTGGGCGACATCGTTCCGACCACAGCTTATGCCCAGGCATTCATCTCATGGAAATGAGATGATCCATAGTCGCTTCGCGACTGACGGTGGCCATAGAATAGAGAATCCCTTAGTCTGGTGGACCGTTGGGGCACCAAGCAAGAATTGTAGACCGTTCTTCTCCATTCCTCTCTATCCTTTGCCCTGATTAGAACATCTTTCAGTGGTAGGCCCGTCCATTCTTTAATGTTGTCTTCCCATCCCTTTCTCTGTCTGCCTCTTCTTCTTTTTCCTGGTACTGTTCCCTGGAGGAAGGTCTTTGCGAGCCCCGGAGGTCTTGTTATATGGCCATAGATTTTTGACTTGTGTTTTTTTTCAGAGTAGTTAGCAGGTCATCATAAAATAACCAATAAGTCAATAGTTGGAATTAATTATTTTATTCATATGTAGTAAATTACTTCTACATTATTGATAGGCATAGTTATAAGGGCGGAGTTCTTATCCTCAAAGTGTTAGGAAACATATATATATATATATATATATTTTTTTTATTAAAAAAAAGCATTCTTTATATTGTGCTTGTTTATTTCAAAATAGAGAACAAACATCATTAAAATAAACCCACATGTCAAGTACTAATAAACAACGGTGCGGAGACTTTAATAACTCTAGATCCAACTCGAAGATATTAGGTTTCTTGTTTCCCATCTTATTATTAGACCGCACTAACCTACATTCTTTTATTTTGTCTATTCAATTTGATTGACACGCCCCGATGCGATCATGAGAGGGTTGCTGTTAGACTTGAAGCCGTCAAGGTGTCAGCTCATGCACAAATACATATCTGTAGTAGAGTTGGGAAACTAGGTTTTAAGTTTGTTTTAGGGCTACAATTCATACTGTTATAACTGAGCTGTAAGGGGGTCATTGTAACCTTACGGCTGGTCAACCGACTCAGACGACTCAGGCCTGTGTACTTAGAAAAGGACTGCCAGATCCTATGTGTAGGAAACCGGTTTTTGTTTTGTGATCGGACTATGAAAGTAGAAAAAGACTAGATTGATTTCTTTTAATAAGTGATTCTATTCAGACTTACGGATTTGTACAGTATTTGACTATTTTTATTTACCATTTATTACACTCATTAAATCATGTCGTTTATTAGAACCCAAGTTGTCTGGTTCTTGAATTAGCAATATTGTTGTGTTCAAGGGTTCGTAGAGTAACGTAACAATACACACAGGTCTAAGTTAGTACCCAAGGAACATTTCTGTCAAGTTTTGTCAAGATCGGTGAAACGGTTTTGATTTCTATACGGGGACATACATACATACATACATACATTAATTAATAGGATTGTCTTCGAGTCCGAAGATTAGTGAGGAATACAGTGTTTCCCGTGGCTGTGCAGTCCCAGCTGTGACCTACATATTTTGCCACATCCAGGGCAAGCAAAACCATTGTCCGCAGGTGGTCGGTTTAGATTTTCTTTTCGTCGTCTGCGTTTGTCCTCGGCGGCAGATTTTCTTTTGGTCTCAAATGTGTATCCCGCGGCCTTTGTTAGTGACCTCCAACTGTCTCGTTCCGACGCCGCATGCAGCCAGGTGCTCTCCTCTATGTCAGCCAAGGAAAGTTGACGCCTAAGCTGGTCATACATACATACAAACATACATACATACATACATACATACATACAT
>JADKLZ010079391.1:1013059-1027312 GCA_021533235.1 Biomphalaria straminea
CTGTCGCCTCAAAAGTCTGGTACGAAAAAAATGTTTGTAGCCTCAAACGTCTGGTATGAAGAACCTGTCCGTCGCCTCAAAAGTCTGGTACGAAGAACCTGTTTGTCGCCTCAAATGTCTGTGTCAACTGGAGTGGACACAATTACTACGTTCAGAGATGTTCGTCGCTTTCACGTGCTGTTTTAAAAAATCTTTAATATGATCTCTTCAGAATTCAGTAAATTCAAAAGGTCTAGCTATTCATTAATAGTCGGATTGTAGGTGTATGTGTGACAATGTTGGCGGTAAGTTGACTAAGACATTATTAAGAGAAACTACATTTGTACTGTTTGTGCACGATAAGAAATTTGGCTGGAAAAGTTTTTTTTGTTTCGTAAAAAAAAGAACCGGTGACTAAAGTAACACTTTCAGTAAAATCACTAAATTCAGAAAGCCTTTAGGATGGAAGACTTAAAATTAAAGTAACAATTATCCATAAAACACTGAACCAATATCTTAAGATACAAAAACAAAATTTAATAAAATACTCAGAAAGAAACAAAGAGACATCACAACATAATACACGATATGCTAGGACAAATTTGTACAAATGCTCCTTCTTCCATAGCGCTATTAGTTCATGGAATGGGTTGCCCGAGCTAGCCAGGAAAACCAGTGACTTAGCGGAATTTTGATCATTGGTTAATACGCATGACTGAATGCATGAGCGCAGAACGTAATCATCGTTTTGTTTTTTTTTTTTGTTTTTTTTGAAGTGACGTCTGTAACACATAAGATAAGATAAGGTGACGAATTAAAACCATGCATGTCGCGTAGAACGTGATAAGAATAAACTTTTGCCAGAAATGGAGTAAGCTGGAATTACCTGCCCAGAGTGCGGCCTAACATTTCGGGCTCGCATAGGTCTCACCAGCCACATGAGGAGGCATAAACCCCAGTGCAAAGCCCTCAGCCCTCTGGATGACAAAGTGGTCATCATAGAACCACGATGGACGAACATACATGATCTTTAGTAACTGAAGTAAAGATTTAGTTGGACGACATTTCGACTGTTCCCTTCGTTGGCCTTTAGACTGTTATTGGATCTCTTCACTTGACCGTTACCTCTGTTTGACTTATCTGTATAGGACACAGCGTAGAAAAGCTTGACGGTACACTATTTTTGTGTGTGTGTGGTTTAGTTAGATTGAACTTTTATTTACACTAACACACCAGACAAACAGGTGAACGCATCCACATCCAGACTATTTAATACTCTTGAGCAGTCAAGGTAATTGAAAATTCGTATATAGGTCATGATCATTTACACTGTTCAATCTACATACATTGTACAACTTTTTTGTGTGTGTAGAATTATATTTTCTGCTAATAAGTTTCACAAAGAATAGAAATCTATTTACACTATACATGTCGCAAGAATGGTGATAAGGTTTGTGAATTATAATGTTATGTGATCGATGGAAGTAGGACCTACAATTAGTAATATATGTTTTAGACCAGTGATTCCCAAAGTGGTCAATATATACCTCCAGGGGTCTATGAAGACTTCCAACGGGTCTACGAGATTTAAAAAATAAATTGGGGGTCTACTCAGGTTGTGACTTAAATTTTTTCCTGCCATGAATGTAATTATTTCATACACTAATTTATGATTAGTACTTTAGTTTATCCTATAAATATTTATCCCACTAATCAAACCGAAAAATTTTTTGCACTTAATTTCAATACTTATTAAAAATATTTTAATGTTTTAATATGTTACTAATGTTTAACAAACAATAAATGTAGACTGTACAGCGTGCGTTGATTATTTAAAATTTGGATTAACTCCTTCATTTTCAAACTATCAGTTGCCTGCAAGAAGAGTGGCCAGTGCGATAGAGCGCAGAACCAACAGAAAGCAGAGAGAAGAAGCAGGCCCATCTGCAACTAACTAAACCCACCCATGCCACATATGCGGCCTGCTTTTTAAAGCGAGGATTGGACTGTACAGCCATCTTCGTGTCCATAGGAAATGAGAAATGTGCTAATCTTCAAACACGAAGGAGGAGATAAATATTTCCCGTGGTTACGCAGCCCCAGCTTCGACCTACATATTTTTCCACAAGCATAACCATAGACCCTAATAATACATAATTAAATTTGCAAGAATGTACATAAAAAAATATTTAAAAATGAAATGAAACAGATGATTGTCTGTGAGCGTATCTATTTTCGTATAACAAAATACAGAAAACACCAGAAGTTGAAGTTGTAAAAACTGTTTTACACAAACCTAAATCTGTTATTATTAAAAGAATGTCTTGAAGGAACAATACAATTAAATCGCACAACGTTGGCGAGATTTATAAAATTAAAACCTTTTATTTAATTCTTTGCTAGCGACACTGTGTGACGTCTGTTGAGACTTTGAATGTGGAATCTATTAGAAAAAGTGAACGGGTCTTTACTTTATGTAGATCATGGTAATGAGCCAACATCTTTGATTTAAAACGAAAGTGTGGCTGTTTAATAAAAAAAAAGTTAACGGCATTATAAAAATAAATTTGGCGGCATTTTTGATTTAACTCTTTCTCTCCGTAATTATTTACCACATTCTAGTGAAATCAACGATGGTATCGTCAGTTAGGAAGGAAAGAGTTAAGTCTCGAATAAAAGATAATTTAACTACTCCTACAGATTAGTGGATCGATTGGCATATTTACTAAGAAGGAAGAGTCGGTGTAAAGCTACCTACAAAGTTGCTCTTATTTTAAGGACAGAAATCAAGCAAATTTTTCGACGCGCGAAAAAGAAATTTAGCTTCAAATATCCAATTTACAAATGCAAGTTCTAAATCCAAGTTGTTGTTTTTTTTATCAAATATTTTCCAATTCAAGTAAATTTCAATTAGTTTTTGTACTTTTTTATTCATGTGGCCCGCGACACGAGTATCGGAAATTAAAAGGCCCGCAGGTCGAATTCGGTTGGGCATCACTGCCCTACAGCAAAGGAAATCATCAGAATAAATCTCTATAAGGCATTGGGTACACGAAGCAAACATAGCTAAGGGAGCTAACAAAGTATTTTAAAAAATCCAGATGATGAATAAGATTAAGTCCCTTACACAAGGTATAATAAGGTTCATATTTACTGGCATAATAAATTGCAATTATGGACACCACGCAATACATGACAGTGAAAAGTAAGGGAAGATCAACCAATAAATGCTCATCAGTAGCTCGTTAGGAAAATACTTTAGCCTGACTAGGACGAGATCTCTAAACTATAATATTGAAAATTGTATAATTAACTACATAAAATTTTTCCAACAGCATATCCGATACAGATATTATGTAAATATTTATAACTGGGACTCAATACAGGGGCGGAGGAGCTATTTGGGGAAATGCCCGGTGGACCGATACCTAAATGGACCTAAAAGGCCTCATAACTGTCACTATGGCACGCATTAAGTTGTTAAAAGTTTTTATAATATTCTCCTATATAAAAGCGTCATGTTGAAAACATCATTTATAGACAACCTTTACCCATACCTTAGTCTGTTAGACCGTTGGGGCACCAGGCAAGACCCGTCGAACATCTTTCTCCATTCCTCCCTGTCTTTTGCCTTTACCTCAATTGGTGTATCGAGGGCTAGATACTTGCATGGCGGCACCCATCTCTCTCTATGCTTGACCACAGCCGAGTACCTCCAATTAGATGGTTCGCCTTGGTCCTGAACATGTGGCCGTTGTAGTCCATCCTGGGACTCTTCCGCCCTGACCGGTGACCTTTGTCTAGGAGGCCTTTCGCCCAATGGTGCCATGCTATCGCCACCCCCTCAGATGGTTTAGTCCGACAGCTGAAGCGTTTTACCAGGGCATGGCGCTTGGAGCCACATGGGAGAGATTTAGGGTTTGGAAGGGGGCCAGTGAGGCCGTCCACCTAAAGGTGCAGCATGCCGGACCATCAAAGGTGCTACCCCTTTCCAATACACTCTATGCCCATATAGACTACAGTGTAATACTAATTTAATCTAACACATTTTCAAAAATAATTTAATAGCCTACATCCGTAGACAGTGCTATTGGTAGGTTTCATCTTTTAGGGCCTAGAATCATAAAGATTAAAAAGCAACATAAAGCCTACATTCCTTATAATCGATACATTATACAAAACTAACATATTATTTTTTTTAGAACAGATAGGCCTATAACTGGAGCCCGATAAGATGAGATACAATTTATGAGCTGTACCGTATAGAAATTCCAGGGCCGATTTGGACATCCAGTCCGCCCATTGGTCTTCATGATAATTATCTGAAAGTTATCCTAGCAAGAGAGTTAAATATTTACGAAAAATAAATGTTACGGTGAAATAATCTAAATGAAAAAACACATTTAGCATTTAGCAGAATTTCAATTTTGAAAATAGATTTATGAACATTTTTATCTTTTTCTAATATTGTTTTTTTTTTAATTGTATTATATTTTTAAGCGAAGGTTTTGTCATTTAATTTAATAAAAAAATGTTTCTTTGAGTGTCTTTCTTGTTGAAATGACTTTTGTTGTAAACTTGCAAACACTTCATGGGTGGAACCTGACAGGGTCGGACTCTAATCTTTGAATCAGCTACACTGATTTTTCCATGAAATTTTACTGTTTGAAAAAAAAAAACAACATATAAGTAAATACCAACAAGTTAGCCAGAGCAAACTCTGTCGTGACGCATAGGATATAATCATCTTTTGTACACATTTATCCTAGCATATGGAACGAGGAATGTGCCTTTATCTTTGTGTCTTATGAGTATTTTATTAAGTTATTATTAACTGTTCTTATTATTTATCATGAGCTAGAATGCTAGAGCTAATTTGTGACAATTTATACCTAACGCTAAGTGTCACAGTCTCGCTTGACTTTGCCTGTTAGATGTTCACCTTCGGGTCATGAGGGTAAAAGACACGTTAGACCTCTGAGATAGAAGGGGGAAGAAAGAATGACTAAATTGACTTTTTGTCAGTAGGATCTTTTGTTCAGTTGAGTAGAGTCGTCTCTGGGAGTAAAGGCAGTACACATTTTTCTAATAATTGTTTTCTGAACCTACAGCTTGATACGCATGATTGAAGACAGTTGCTACCCGCTGTGCGGTTGTATTGTAGTAGTGAAGTTATACAGTAAAGGACTTGTACTTTTATATATGTCACAAGGTTATTCAATGTTGAATGATGTAATGTGCTTGTGATGCCGGGGATTCAATTTTCTATTAAAATAATTAATTAAATGTCGAACTAGAATTCACTGTAAAAGATTCTTCGTAGAAAACGAAACTCTGGAACTTTATTTGAATAAAACGTAAGTACATCTTATGTACAATAGTAGATCAACAAGATGAAATAATAACATAACATAGGCTTATTTCTTAATAAAACTTAGAGATGTTAGAATACACAACCTTTCAGTAAGACATTCACGCACAGACTGAAAATCTCACGCAATTACAAACCCTGGGCGGAAGTTGTCATGTGACTGATGCAACCGACTGATGCAACTTCTAGCCAATAGATTTTTATTTCTATCAAGACAAAGAAAAGCTAAAAATAACTCTCGTGTAATACCAATATAGAAATCAGCCCAGAATGGCATATGTGACAATATATATTGTTATGAGACTGAAGTTATATTTCAAATTTGAAATTTTGGTTTAACTAGAAGTGCAGTATATTATTGTTCATTGAATAAACGTTTTATTTGTCTGCTGGAGATCGACTCAAGTCTTTGTAAGACTATTCATGTAAACCAGGGGTTCTCCATATGTGCGTCGCGACCCCTTTGGGGGTCGATCGACACTTTGCCAGGGGTCGCCTAAGATTATCGAAAATATGGATTGTATTTTGTCTATTCTTCTATTGCTGTGTGTGTGACGGGGGTAGGGTCGCGGTAGAGCGGGGATTTTAAAAAGGGGTCGCCGAGCTTAAAATTTTGAGAATCGCTGATGTACACTATTACACTGCTAGATTGATATGGGAAATGCGTTTTAAAAAATCGATATTCTAGTTAGTTTATACATTGTCTCTGCAAAGGAATTCCTATGGTGGCTTGCTTTGTGACTGTCTGCCTTATTAGCAACGGTGATTGTTTCCCTCGTATATAGTTACCTGGATCCTCTTTTTTCTTTCAAGCTGTTGCATAGTTGGTGATATTTGGTAAGCGGGACGTCATTGCGTCTAATGAAGAAACTTTTGTGTAATAAAAAAGGTAAATGACTTGCTGCTTTTTATTTCATTAACCTTAAATGCCAAGGATACCAAACATGTTTTAATTGTTTATTTGTGAAAGTACAATAATTCTCTTATATTGATTTTGAAGGTTAGTATTGTTAAGTAATAACGATCTTAATAATGACCTTTTTAATTGCATATAAATCAATGTGATTACCATTTTGTCTATAGATTCGACTCACTATTGCTCATTTTCCCAGTGTTACGGATGAGCTAAGATTCTTTTTAACAATACATTTTTATTTTAAAGTCCATTTGTTGAACTATGCATTTTCTTTTGGGTAGTGAATTCTTGTAAAGTTCTCCTTTCAGTCCTTGCGATCTATAGGCCGGATAATATTGAATTCATCTATTTCTTTGGACAACGGTTAACAGGTGTCATTGAATAGGACATCGACCAACCACCTTTAGTTTCCCCTACTAAGGTCAGGCAACCTTTAGAGTTGGGTTGATTCAGAGGACATCCTAAAAATGCCCTCAGCCATCGAACCCCCTGCGTTTGATTGGTGTAGCTACGTTTAGCGGTTGATGACAATAAAATGAAAAAGATACTAAAATTCATGTGTTTTTTAGGAGAGGTTGTAATATCGTTGGGGGGAGGGGGGAGAGAAAATTGATACACAACTCACATGACCATCGTGGTTCGATAATGACCACATTGTCATCCAGGGGGCTAAGGGCTTTGCGCTGGTGGCTTATGTCTCCTCTTGTGGCTGGTGAGACCTATGTGAACCCGTAATGTTCGGCTGCACACTGGGCAGGGTATTCCAGCTGAAGCTAGTGTCATTTGCCTTGATTTTCTTCTCTGGCGTTTTTCTTCTGCCAGCGCTGTCCTCTTTTCCTCAGCAACCTGTGCGCCAGTTTTCACACAAGCTGGTCGGAAAGGTTATTTATAGGCGGTGGGTCACTGTGCTGGCCACAGGACACCCTTACCGCAAACCACTGGCCAAAGAAACAGATGACTCGAACATCCCCTTCCCTATAGATCGCAATGTCTGAGAGGGGAACTTTTTGCCTTTAGTAAGCGCATTTATTTCGTCCCTGAATTCATTTACCATCATCACTTATGTTCCTCTCTTCACCATCCGCCTTAAGAAAAATAGTCCTACATATAATCTGTTATATAAGAATTCTTCGACTTAGTATCTAAATATTTTAAATACCCAAATAACGCCTTTTAAACACCATGAAATGTACACAAAAGTGTTACATATCATACGACCGAACTTATAAATTCCCTTTCAAACATATATGTAGATCAAAAAAAAAATTGAGCAAAAAGCGCTATTTTAAGTAGTAAAGCATGAAAAAAAAAATATTTTTTTATTTCATTTTTTGATCATCACAATTCCTGTCTGATGCTCTAACGACTGAGTTAACCAAGTGTTATTAAAATAAGTGGAAATTTTGTACAAAACTTAAAATATAATCTTTTAATTTTAACTTTGTCGGTGATAGAAATATATGTTGGGTTTAAATTCGTTAATTAATAAAAAAAAATCGTGTTTTAGGAAACTTTAACTGCTGCGGTTTTTATTTTTAGAATATCTTAGTTGTCTTAGGTAATGTATCATTTGGCGGTCTGTGTCGCCATTTTGAAAAAGGGTAGCATCAGTTAGTAGTTAGGTAGATCCAGGGGCGTAGCTAAGGGTTCGGGGGCGGGGGGGATCGACCTCTTTGGGGGCCCCTTGCATTTTCACATTATTAAGACTTTTTTTTAATGATTATTGAAGTTGTTTATTAGCTAAATAATGCACTAGTGACAAATCTCAATTCATATCGCTTCACGTCGTGTATTCTGTGCAGCAAAGACATTTATAACATCATCTACATCGATACTTTCTAGTATTTGTGACTTCTCTGAGATTAAAGCCATGATAAGCCTTTCTTGCGTCATTGTGCTCCTGGGATAGTTTTGATGAACTTGAGCCTTGAGAATGACACAATGGAAGTGGCCTGAGTTAGCGGTATTCGGAGGCGGTTGCAAGGTTTGAGCACACGTAATTACCACATGAAGCCTGTTTCCGCAATATGTCTATTGTGGATTGTATTACTGGTTTGTTGATGAAAACTGCTCGTACATCAATTACATCATTGAACAAGCGATTTGCCATTTATTTCATCACACAAACAGGAAAAAGTAACACAGCTTGTCATAAGCGTGTCATCCAACAGGTGTCTTGGTTCAAGAAGAAACCCAAAGGTATCCATTGTTTTCCAGCCTTTGTAATCTTTCCTTCATCCCCATATAAAATCAGTCGAGCACTTCTGTCGCAAAACTTTTGAATTCCAGTTCTATTGACAGTCCTACATTAGAACTCAACTTCCTATAAAGTCTTTTCTTTTTTCTGATTGGTTTGATTACAGGGAATCCATAGTATTCACTACCTTCTTTTGCTTTTTCGTTGGATTGGGTGATCAGCTTCATCCGTTTCTCATCATTTTGCAGAAAGCTTGAATGGGTTTCAATATATTTATTGTTTATGTTTTGTGCGAAAATAAAACAATTTAATCACCCATTAGCAAGAAGGATTTATATATTGCTATTCTCGAGTATAGAAATACTCCGATTAGAATCACAACTGCTGATGAGTAGAAGACTCAGGAACATCATTCAAACTGATCCCAAACTATTGAAACCATCGGTTACCGAAAATGCAGAGACATTATTCAACGAACGACAGATGAAAAGCAAAGTGAAATACGATGCAAAAGCAAGACTACCTAAGGATTACTCTGGCGGAGAGAAAGCGAGAGTTCGTCTAGGACAAACATGACAGAAAGCAGTTGTCATAAAAAACAACATTACTCAACAAGATCTTACATCACAATCAAACGATGGGAAAACAAACAGAAGAAATCAACGCTTTTTGACAAGAGTTTCGATGAAGATATCTCTGGGTACTATGATACCGACGAAGGCAACGAACAGTAAACTGTTAGAACAAACGAAACAGAGAGTTATAGACCAACGTCTAGAGAACCCTTTGTGCCAATCAAGACAACCAGAAGTGGTTGAATTATTAAAGTTTCTAGTGGATATCAGTCTTAAGAACTTTAAAAGGAAGGATGTGATAATAACTTCAAAAGGATGGATATTTGGGCGTTAATTTTGAAAAAAAAAGTTGAACAATTCATGTACAGTTCCAAAAAAAGGTGACAATTGTTTGATCTATCTCAGAAGAATAAAAAGCTTCCAGGTTGAGAAAGTGATTTTCACAGTTAAGAAATATTGCTTTTGGATTTATGCCTAACAGGCGTATCCGCAGGCCAGACAGACGGCCACTCATTGTGGCTGTGTTAGGATAGGTTTAACCAATGCGTCACGCTGTTTTGTAGCCCCACCCTGATCAATGGACAATTCTAGCATTATTAGGAATAACTACTGGATCTGTTATACTGGAATTCGCTGTATATCATACAGTCTTAGTCCTGGGTAGTAGCGGCCTCAGAGGGTGGCAAGTGGGGCAGCCGCCCCAGGCCCCGCGCTTGAGAAGGGCCCCGCGATCGGAGATTTTATTGTCACAAACCTGATCACCACACATTTTTCTAATAAAATCCGATTGGATGTCGATGTTAATATAAAAAATAAAATATTTGGATTGGTTGCTTATTGTGTTTTTGTCGCAATAGGCTATGGTCATGGGAGTAATTTTTAAACTTTTTTATAAGTTGAAAGAATTTTCTTTATGCAGAACAATTACAATACAGTATATTTAGGGCTTAGCGCGGCCAATAGTAAGGCAACAATGGCTTCGCAATGTTCTATGTTTTGAAACAAAAATAAGAAAGGCCCACAGCGTTAAGGCGGACATACTGTCTTGTTATTGTTACAGCGTTAGGGACGGATAAGCCGGTTAGTGTGATGTGGTACGGTATATATAGTTTATCCTTACGGGGCCCCGCACATGGCACACGCACAGGGCCCCGCGTACTGCTAAGGACGCCCCTGTTCGTGGCAACAAAATATTCTTAGTTTTTGCTGCAAGTACGTTTGATCTCTCTCTTTTGTAAGTAAAACAAATCGGCAACAAATCTATTAAAGGTTTGCATTTTAAAATGTAAAACTAATTTTAACTTTTCTCCTTCGGAAAAATATTTTAAAACGTACTGGTACTTGACACTATTTGTCACTCAAATATATTAATTTATGTATTTATAAACAAATTTCGGACACCCGTTTGGGCCACCCCCCTAAGTGGGGGCCCGGGGGGATTTTGAAAAGCTCCCCCCTCCCTCCTACGCTACGCCACTGGGTAGATCAAATCTGTAGAGGAACTAAAGCTCTTCAACTATTAGACTAATTGTCGTGGTGTAAAAGAAAAAAAATAAAAAAAAAATTTCTTTAAATATGTGAATAGATATATAAATAAATTCAAATATGTGATGTTAAACTGTCACTAGTTACTATTTCTAGTAAATTTAGAAACTAAATTTTCTATAGTCTAAATAAAAATACTTTAATTTGTATTAATAGAGATTTAGAATCTAGATCTATATCTAATAGTTGAAGAGCTTTAGTCCCTCTACAGAATCATTAGATATACCTAACTACTAACTAATACTACCTTTTTTAAAAATGGCGACACACACCGCCAAATGATACACTACCTTTGTTTTATAAAGAATGAAAATGATAACGGGTTAAATTGTCAAATTTGTATCTACTACGTCAAGCTTGAGAATTAGTGATAGGTAAGGGTTTATATATATAAATATAAGTGGGAAGCATGGTCGCGAGGCTAAGTATGCTGGAACTTGGCTTGGCCACCTTGAAAGAGGCTCGAGGTTCGACACCCGACTTAAGCAGAGTTGTGTTTACTGAGTGTCGGAAAACTTTCTCCTAGATACCCCCTCCCCCCGCTTGTCCACATATGAGATTGGACCAAAGCTCGCTGAGCATGCTGTAAACATGAAATTAGTACTACAGAAAGCTCTGTATCAGGCATGTCAAACTCAGTAAGGTGTATGGCCCGCACAAAAAACTAATTATGACCTGCAGCCAAAAATCAATTTGAAAACATAGGCTACTAATTTTATGTAAATTAGAAACAATACAATAGAATACGCAGGAATTAGGAATATATAATCCCTTAGTTAGCTAAATTTGTAGTGCTTCTATGGTTATGCATTATTTACGTTGTCCTGATGTCTGGGATACAAGCTTATACATGTAAGGTTAAAGCTTTTTGTCACTGACACTTTCATCACTAATGAGAAATTTCGATCACATAATCTTGAAAGATGATGTGCTTTCTAGCTTTCATAGTGGAAAAATAATCAAATTCGAGTCCAATGTCATCCAGAAACATTGAAAATGGGCAATGATTTAAGCCTCGGTCGCGACTGGAAATGGCCTTAAACATGTTGGAACTGTGATAACTTTGCACATAATGTTTCTTGGTTAATGATGCACTGAAAATGATCAAATTTAAAATTAGTCTCTCTTATTTTTGCCACATTGTTCCAAGCTAATGTTATTTCTTTAAATGTTTTCTCCTTTTTCTGGACTTCCGCAGCTTTAACGACACACTTCTGAATAAAATCACCTTCACTAAATGATTTGCTATGGCTTTCAATTAATTCTGACAAAATGTAGCTGACTTTCGCTACAGACTCACTCTCTTTTTTTAGTTTAACAAATACTATTTGTTGCCTTTGAAAACTATTTTTTTAAATTCATGTAGCTCAGTGATGCTCAACCTAATTCGACCTGCGGACCATTTAAATTTCCAACACTCGTGTCGCGGGCCATTTGACCGAAATTGTGCAAAACGAAATGGAATCGGCCTATGAAACAAGTGTATAAGAAACTTTTGCATCTGGTACTTACATTAATAATGGCATATTGAAATGTATAATTTTTTAGGCGTCGAAAATCGGCTTCATTTCTCTATTTAAAATGTGAGCAACATTGTAAGTAGTTTTACCAACGACTCATTTCCTTGTCTCTTGTTGGTAAATATTCCATTGATTCTACAGGCGTAGTGTAATAATCTTTAATTCACGGCTGAAACTAAGAAATAAGAATGTTTTTGAATCTTTTGTTGTTGTTTAAAACATCCACAATTTACAAAACAAAAATGTTGGTTTATTATCATGTTCCACACACAAAAGTAAAGATCCATTCACATTTCCTGGTAGATTATATAGTCAGGGTCTATTTTTAGTTGCTTAGGCTCTCTCATTGCATAAACTTAAACCTATTAATTTTAATGTCATATGATACCAATCCATCAGAGAAAAAGTCAGAGCCCTAACGTTGGTACAGATACATTTTTCAAACTTTTTTATTTTAAAAAGGGCGGCGGATAGGAATTTTCTCTACTAGGTACCGACATTTCGGCGGGCCGGATGAAACCACTTCGCAGGCCGGATCTGGCCCGCGGGCCGTATTTTGGGAATCACTGATGTAGCTAATCATCTCTTATTTTTCCGGTGTAAGCATCATATGCCTTTTTGTGATTAGCGTTATGTCGTTTGACACTGTACTCTTTGGGGCACACGAATGCAGGTATTGCATTTTAAGCAGTGAATCTTGATATTCACATGCAGAAATAGTTTAACTCTTATCTTCCTGGAAACGATCTTTTTTCGTCCTTAATTTTTCTTTTAGTTGCGGTAGCTGCTGTAGCTACCGATTCTTCATCAGAATTTAATATTAGATTGCCAGTAAACTTATATAAATTGTCTTGTGACCGAAGATAGTACTGAATAAACTGAATATACACTGGGCCTAGTAGTCAATGAAATTAAATATAATGAGAATATTAACCACTGATGATTTTCTGTAAGTCTAGCATATTGCTTATTTATGATGTGATTATTAAAAATTAATAATAAATAAAACAAATCAGCCATAAACTTTAAACGTAACTTGAAAATAGGCCTAATTAAAAAAAACAAAACAGGATTACAAAGAGGACAAACTCAGAGGCGGCCACCGTCGGAGTCCCTGTCAGATCCGCCTATTCGCAAGATGATTCGGATGTTCCTTCTAAATTGAAAATAATTAACTTCTCGCTGGACAACGGAGGATGGCGAGCAGGGTATAAACCTGCCTTATCTTGATGTTTGCGCACTAGACTGTAGTTCGGACTTATCGTTGGTCCCTGGCTCAATTCCTGCATGCTCCCATCCCCTCCTGAGGAAGGTTTAAACTAGGAATTAAACTATCTTTAGCTCTGAAGAAACATTCGAAACATGTAAAACAAACAGACACATAACCCGGGAGCGTCGAGATAATCATTTCAGCACGCTAACCATGTCTAGTTCTTAACTTAATAGCAAACTAATAGCCTGATATATACAATATGTCACACGAGCGGTTTTAAATTATCTTTCAGCATTGATCTGTAGAGATGTAGATCTACATAAACTAAAATTCTGATTTAATTCTGACTTAATATATATATCTCATTAATTATTATTATTAATAATTTGGATGTAATTTAGATAAAATTTACTTAAAATAAAAAAAAAGCCCAGATAATCAATAGAATGAATGCAATATTAAATTTAAAAATAGAAGATTAGTTTTAGTTTATTATAACATTTCAATGTAGATCTAGACATAAACATCCGTAACAATCTATTATAGATACTAAAACTATCGCAATATTTCTGAAGAAACAGTAAAGGTTAAATCATATTTTCAAAAGCTTTTTTTTATCAAATCGTGACGGACAGACCAACCAACAGACAAAACGCAAAAAAAATATGCTTCTTTCATTCTAATGGGGGCACTAAACAATTTTTTTTTAATCTGATTTTTAAAAAAAGTTTAAGAAATTAGTTAAGAATCATGTCATTACCGGGCTTTACACTAGTACACGAAAGTCGCTGCTAAAATTTCATTTTAAAAAAAAGGTGCCTCATATTGAAATATAAAGAGCATTTCTTATAGTAACATTTCCTCCCTTACATTTACGTAATTGTTTTAGAATTGGTGTTTTGTTATTAAAAAATCGCTTGCATAATTAATTTTATAA
>JADKLZ010079391.1:1027712-1053172 GCA_021533235.1 Biomphalaria straminea
TATATTTAATATTTATGCTTATTTTTGTCTGTGTATATGTGTAACAGTTGTTGAATCTCTTATTCGTAAAATTTTGTCAGGAAATACAGATCTCACACAACCTTTAGAAACAAGCTGGTACTGACTATGCCAAGAATGATCTCGATGTTTTGTATTCACCAGTGCTCAGCCCAGTATCACTAATTGATACAAGGTCAGACAATTATTCATTAAGTAATTTGACTTCGAACACGGAGGCATTACCTGTTTCGAAACATCTAGAAATTAGGGCAACATTTATGTCTCCGTTACGTATAGCTAGTTTGAATATAGAA
This sequence comes from Biomphalaria straminea, assembly GCA_021533235.1. NCBI lineage: Eukaryota > Metazoa > Mollusca > Gastropoda > Planorbidae > Biomphalaria > Biomphalaria straminea. The sequence goes on from JADKLZ010079391.1 coordinate 1,028,027, forward strand.
ACTTTAAATAACATAGATCGTCAGGAATCTTTGTCGAAAGAGCTTAATGATAATCGTGTACATATAGCATGTCTTCAGGAAACAAAATTAGCGGGAGAAGGTGATCTTAATTTAGAAAGCTATCGTGTTTTCTATAAAGGAGAAGGCAATAACAAATATGGAGTAGGAATCGCATTAAAAAATACATTTCTTGATAAAATACGTCTCATGCCAGGATCAAAACCCACGGAGCGAATATATCATTTGATAATGAGAATAAAACATGAAATAAACGTGCACATTATCAATGTATATGCACCTCAAGAAAAGCGGCCAGCCAAAGAAAAAACAACATTTTATACAAATCTTTTAGAAATAATTCTTGGGATTCCACAATCCGAAACAGTTTTCATAATAGGAGATTTCAACGCCCATGTAGGGTGTGACAAATCGAAATGGCCAAAAATTATTGGAGATCATGGGTATGGTAAAACAAATAATAACGGAAACAGATTACTACGATTTTGTGAATCTCAAAATCTTGTGATAACAAATACACATTTTTACGCGGAAGAAGACCAAAAAACTACATGGGAAAGTTCTGACGGAAAGAGAAAAAGTCAACTCGATTTATGCATAACTCGACAAAGAGACTTAGAATGCATTTTAAAGTGTGACCCAATTATTCATAGAATACAAAAGTTAGGACATAAAATGTTGCTTATTGAAATTGAACAAAACCAATTTAAAAAAAGCATACCGTGTATTGAGAAATCATTAGAAATATCTCGAAGCGAAAAGTTGTTATTAGAGACAAAAAATCATATGCAACAATTAGAGAAGAAAGTCAAAACAGAGGAGTTTAAAGATGCATGGCATTGCTGGGACTTTAAAAAGTACTTAAGAGAAATTATCGATAAAAATGAAGCCAAAATTTGTGATTGTTTAAGAGATGTCGATGAAGTTCTTTTACAACTTCTTAATAAGGAAAGTGAATCTGATAATCAATCAACTGAACAAATGAAACGTTATGACACAAAATTTTCAGAATTGTCCAAATGTTTCTGGCTGGTAGATGAAGGAAGTTCAAATGGAGACAATAGAAATGTCTCTATATTTAATGATGACTTTACAGTGGAGCTCAATGAATCAACTGTAGTGACCAGTAATTTTCGTGAGATCTCTAGACACCAGATAATAGAAGCCATCGATTTTGTGATTGAAAACTCTGTGACTAACTTTTCTATATTAAGCATGAATCGTGAAGATCTGAAAACAATTTTTCTAAAGGAAGAGTTTCTAAAATTGTTTGGGATATGCTGGACTCAAAAAATGGTCCCCACAGAAATATTACTCGCTGATATTTTTAGCTCTCACACTACACCTGTTTACAACACTATATACGTATTTTCGTTGTTTAGTGAGATATTTCAATATTGTATTTACAGACAACTGAGTATCTTTATAAAACAAAACGAAACAGCCCATGGTTTCTTCACGAGTTTCTCACAAAGAGAGTTGCTCTTTCAGGTAAACCTGGTGCACGACTGGAGTCTTGCCACGAAGAAACCAATGTACATTGCTGCACTAGATTTCTCTAGAGTCTCCATGGCTTTAGATACTGATGTTATTCTAGAACATTTGGAAATACTCAAAAAAGAAAAAAAAGAGGTTCCAGGAAATGTAGTTCAATTGCTGAAATCATTTTTATTCAAAACAAAAATTTATGCAAAAGTAGATAAAACCAATGACAAAAGCGACATTCATAAACTTGCGATGCAATTTGTCTTGTCTTGCTTTTTAACTGACTGTTTTACAGATAGAGAGAGAAATAGAGGGATAATAATGACCACAAGACCAGTTGGAAACCCTTTTGATCCGTCAAGATTATGTCAGCCACTTGAAACTCCTATAAAGGGCTTCGTTTTTGATGATTTAGTGATATTTCTGGCACATTCTAAAGAAGAATTAGAAGACAGTCTTAACTGCTTAAACGAATTCCTACAGAACGAAGGTTTTGATTATGAAGAATTAGAAATAACATTCTCTACAAACCAAACATGCCACCCTCATGATGAATCAAATGTTTTGAATTGCTTCGGGGAAAAAATTAAACCCTCCCAAAGCATACATCTTCTAGGGACAAGCTTTGGTTTTTGTAAGAGAATAAGGGACAAAGATATCATGTCTAGAATAGAAACTGCGCGCAAAGTAAAAGAAAAAATGTTGCATCCCTTAAATCGAAGCGAAGACATTATTATGACAATAAAACGTTATACGGCAAACATCTTGGAGCCTTTATTACTTAACTTGGATATCTTAACAATCGATTCCAGTCAAGAAGATAAACTTCAACAATTTCATGACTCATGCATAAGAGAAATTCAAGCCATAAAAAATTTTGATAAAAAATCCCTTCTAACTATAAAAAGTATTCCCGAAATTCTGAGTTATAGAAGACTTGTTGTTTTCGGTGATGTGTGCCGACTAAATGTAAGCAACAATGCCAAGCGCATGCTCTACGCTGACGTCAACAGTACTGACAAATCAGAAACCTTCAAAGAACTTTGTCAAAATGATTTGAAGAAGTTTCAAATCATTTTAACTCATTGTCAATCTGAAAACTTCGATAGGTACATGTGGATCGACGATCTAAATAAGATGTCGTCAAATTTAAAGTAATCATTTTTTAATCTTCTTGTTATTAGACTACAGAATAATAATTAAAAAACAACAACAATAGAATACGTATGAAATACTGCGCTCCTCATTAATCTTCGGACTCGAAGACAAGCCTTTTGTATGGACCTTCACTTTTAACCATCCTTTAGTCCAGCGGTTCTCAACCTTTTAAGCTCGGTGACCATTTTTTACACCTCCCCACTCTTCCCCTCCACCCACCCCAACTTACACAGCAACAAAAGAATTGACCAAAACAATCCATTTATCGATGGCCTTAGGCGACCCCTGGTAAATCGTCAAGAGACCTTCCAAGGGGGTCGCGACTCACAGGTTCAGAACCCCTGCTTTAGTAGAACCGTTGGGGTACCACATAAGATGTGTCAATTGTCTTTCTCTATTTCTCTCTGTCCTTTGCATTGGAGAGACTGTTATTCAATGACAGGCCTGCCCATTCTTTGATGTTATCTTTCTATCGCTTCCTCTTCTTTTTTTTTTAATCTGGTTCTGTTCTCCGAAGGAAAGTTGTTTTTTTTTCCTATCCCCAAGGAATTGTGATGTAGCAGAGTTTGAGTTTACTTTTCTGACAGTATAATAAGCAGGTCTTAGTCGGATTCCTCTTGTTGTATTAATCCTGACTGTAATCTTTTCATTCGTGATGCGGTCTAAGTAAGTGAATACTTGATCTAGGATCTTTCAGCAGCATCTTATCTCCATTGCTAGGAACCTCTTCTCGAGATCTGCAGCTAGCGTCTAGGGCTAGCATACATACCAGAATGTCATCGTTATCAAGGAGCGCATTAGTCTGATTATGCCTTTGTCTGTACAGATACTTTTGTGTTTTACTATGAGAGGACATAAAACACAAATGACATTTAGAGTTAATAACAGATTCAAGTAGCTTTTAAGCATTCGTTTAGAAGTCAATTATTGACTCGTTGTGACAACATTAATTATTCTAATGGGTGCTCGCCGTTGGAGATCTGTTTTGTTGGTACTGAACTATCGTTTTAGCAAAAGAGTAATGCCCTGGTCGACTGCTTGTGTTTCTACTTATCAATGGTATCGAGTTCAAATCCCGACTTTGTCTTTGCTAAGCGCCTAAAAGACTGAACGGAAATATTCTTACAGATAGCCCCCCCCCCAACACACACATGCTGTTCCACAAAAAGAGATTGGGTCAGAGCCCAGAATGCTTTGAGTATGCTATACAATAGCATTTTTTAAAAAAAAATTCCTGCACTGTTATATATTAAGCATGTAGGCCTATATTTTTTTTCGATATTGTAATCATGAGTTTTCATTGTAATTTTCTTTATTTTTAAATTTCTAAATACTATTTTATATACTTATTAATGAACGATTAATTGATTATAATTTACAATTAACCCTTACATACCTAACAGTCTCTTTTTTTTAAAGTGTTGTTATACCCTTCTTTCAGAAGGGTATAACCTCTGATTATCAAGAACAAGTGTCATACTGAATTTAAATATATGAAGTGGCGTCAAACTTGTTTCTAGACTTTTATATCGAGGAAAGTCTATTTTGCACAAATAATATGAAGTGTAAAGAAAACAAAAACAAAAACAAAAAAACAAAAAAACAATGATGGCTTTGTTTTAAATTATTCTTGTACTTTTCAGAAAAACTTGACCAGAGATCATTTAATAAATGATCTTTGCATCTTTGTTTCAAAATGGTGTCATAAAATAGATTAGACCTATCCGTTAATCCATTTTTTTTTTCAAAATTTATCATTTTAACTATCGTGCTCATATTTATGTTATCATTGCATGTTGAGATTACATTATATTTGTTAACAGCGATATATACACTAATTTTTGTTATTTTACTATTATTGTAAAATTGTAAAAAATACAATTTGTTTCAATGTTACTTATTAGGATAGACATCTTGTTAAACGTTAAATATATGGATATTTATTATCTGCATTTTATTGTTTGTAGTGAGGGACCAAGCAGGACGTTTTGACCAATTCGCCTCCTCCGTTCTAGCGTAGAACATTTTGAAGCAGGATTGCACAACTAAGTTATATGTTCCTGATTTTATCATGTATTTTTTTTAAAGGATATATATCTATAATAAGTATGTGTGTATGTATTTTGTAGGGCAAAGACGAATTATCATATTTTGCCATCAGATTAGGAACTACACTTTGTTGTGTAATTGTTTATGTTTTGACAATTTTAAACTCTACACCTAAGTCCTATTCATATTAATGAAACCACAAAGCTATCATTTACTGTTTTAGTAAGGAGAAAATGAGAATTTGTTTCCTATCATACATCAACCGAAAATGTAACATCATTAGCTAGAGTATCTATTGTATTCATGCCTCCTTCAGCTTACGGAATAATCATACTTTCTTTATTATAATTCTATTCAATTTTTGAAAACAAACTGTTGAAATAATAAGAAGTCTCTTTAGTATTCAAAGTTCGTTTTTGTTAAATAAAAAGTCTGCTGAAGTGATATTAAAAAGATATAAAAGAGATATAAACATTGTATCAATGTGATATTGAACATCTGCTACTATGATATTAAAATGTTTTAATGTGATATTGAACAACTGCTACTGTGATATAAAAAATGTGATAATGTGATATTAATTTTTTTATTGAAAGTATGTTTTAGTGATTTGTATTTTACAATTACTTCCAAACAGGCTATATATAGCACTTTTTAAAATTCATTTTTGTTTGATTGCTATCTACCGTTAACCTTACTCTTCAAATGACAAAAAAAAAATATAAAAATTCGGCATTTTTCGCTTGAGTTTCGTATAATTTTTTAAAGAATATACATTTTTCAAATAAACTGTGTTAATTTTCACATTTATATTAGTTTTGCTCATATTTTTTTAGACAATTTAGAAGTTATACTTTTACAGTCATATTCTAATCTCTATATCGTCATTTTACTATAACTATAATACGACTAAAATAAATATATTTATTTTTTATTCATTTAAATGTATATCGTGAAAGGTAAATAGTCTGTGTCAACAGAATACTGAGGTATTGATAAGCTATGTTTTTTAAAAGTATATTTACTTGTGTATATTTTAGTCTTGAAGAATCAAATTCCCAGTTTCATTGCATGAGCCCAAATGAAGCCTAATTTAGTATATTTTGTGTATAGGCCTACTGACCAATGTGTCAGGAGAACAATTTGTTTGGTCTTCTCTTCCAATATTTGTATTCACATTTTTAAGAAATAATTTGTCTTTTTAATTTATTTTATTTTTTTTTTTTGCATCCTGAGGACATTGTCTCCACATTTACTTTTCTTTCTATATTTAATGTTTTTGATGCATGCAAACCCAATCTGAAACAGTAAAATTAAACATAAAGCTGTATCTCTTTATTTTTAATACACAGATTTATATATAACAAAATTTACGCATGCGTGTAATATATCCAATTTTTTGAAAGTTTTTTCTTTGTGGAAATAAATATACTTCTTCCAACAATATATCTATTTTGTTATTTCTTAATCTCTGTTGTTTTTTTTTTTTAATGTGATTATTAACTATTGAGTTCATATTTTAAAAAAAAAACATTGCCATCGCTTAAGTGTTTTTGCCTGAAAAAAAAAGAGACTATACAAAAAGAACCTAAGATAATACTTTAAAAAAAACAGCTTACATTAAGTATCAACTGTTTTGGGTCTGTCTAGCTGCACTTGACCAAGACATAATAAATATGTGCGATTAGAAAAAATGGATGGCCTATAAAATTCATAATCATGATGAGACTAGTTCATGATGGGGTGAAGGCTCGTGTTTAGGAAAGTGGAGAACCATCAGAGCCCCTCAGTTTTGACACTTCAAGCCTGGTCGAGTGGTTTGCACGCTGGACTGTCGTTTCGATTTATCGATGGTCCCGGGTTTAAACCCTGCCCGCTCCCATCCTCCGTCGTCATGCTGGAGGTTTGGACTAGGAAATAACTATCTTCAACTCTGAAGGAATTTTCGAAACATGTAAAACATTTTACAAACAGTTTACAAGCGTGACACACGGTCAAGTGTTGGAGACCTGGAAGTTATGGGACTTGCGGATGAACCCTCTTCCCTAGCGTTATTAGAGCATGGAATGAGTTGTCTGAGTTAGCCAGCTAAACCAGGGAGCTTAGGTAATCGGTTAATAAGCAAGACTAATTGAATGACCCTTATGACGTAATCATCTTCTTTTTTTAAGCAACGTCTGTAACATATAAGATAAAATAAGATAAGCTACGTGTGTGTTAGAAAACAAAAAGAAGGAACTCATCTCATAGAGCTGCTGTATGTAATGTTAACTGTACATATGTTCTATTAAATCAAATGTTAACTCTTTCTCTCCTTAATTATTTACCACATTCTGGTAAAATCAACGTTGGTATCGTCGGTTAGGAGAGAAAGGTTAAATTAGCTTGTTTCTTCCCAACTGGCGACAACGAAATCGCAATCTTCTGATAACATATCATTGAAGAGTTATTAGTCGCTTAGGCATTATCAGTTTTATCATAATAGAAGATGCCATTGCATTACATGTCATTTCTTTTTCTTGTCGATGAAAAATAGTATTAATGTACACCCAAACTCTTGGGTTCATGAAATTTTGATACGATCAATATTTTTCTCTCCCCTGGGAGGACTATTGTGACACGGCTAATATGGGTGGTCAATCATGATGACACACAATCAAACGTTGGAGACTTTCGAGTTAGGGGACTTGCGGAAGTTAAACCTTCGAAGTATCAAACGGGGTAAAACAAGGCTGTGTCCTAGCACCTACAGTGTTCAGTATCATGTTCTCCGCTATGCTGACAGATGTATTCACAAATAGAGAAAAAAACAGGATAAATATAACATACAGATTTGATGGTGGCCTATTCAACCTGCGGCGGCTCAAAGAAAATCAAAAATAAAATTAGCAGTAATTATGGACTTGCTATTTTGCTGATAACTGTGTTATTAATGCCTGCTATGAAAATGATCTACAGAGCATCCTTAGTGACTTTATAAGAGCATGCTCAGACTTTGACCTTACCATTAAGGCCCCAGAGGTCCAGCAGAGCAAAGGATAGGTGAAAACAAATGATATGTTAGATGTGAACCTGGACTAACTGATGTCTTCTAATGCTCAACTTAATTCGACCTGCGGGTCATTTTAACTTTCTACACGCGTGTCGCGGGCCACATCAACAAAAAGGTACAAACAATGAAATCGAAATTCATCTAAAAACTATTTGAAACTATAGAATCGAGTACTTACATTAATTAATGGGATATTTAAAGTCTATAGTTTTCTACGCGTCTAAAAATAGCTTCATTTCTATTCTTAAAATGTGAGCAAGTTGTAGCTACCTTTCCCACAAACTTATTTTTCTTGTCTCCTTTTGGTAAATATTCCCATCGACACTCCAATCTCTATGCATAGTTTAACCAACAATCTTTTATACGCGACTCAAACCAAGAAAGCCTTAATATTTGTTTTATAATGCCGCTGTATACGTTGTTGTTTATGAAACAGCCAGTCTTACTTTACAAAACAAATATTTTGGCTTATTATCATGTTCCACAAAAAAGATCCATTCACTTTTCCTGGTAGATTTTACATTCAGAGTTCCATTTCATAAACACATACTCGTTAAAGGTCATGGTACCAATCCATCACGAAGGTAAAGATACATTTTCAAGTTTTTTGAAGGGGTAAGAATTTTCTACTTTTTTTGCTAACGTTTTAGCGGGCCGGATGGAACCACGTCGCGGGGCCACAACGTGGCCCGCGGGCCGTACTTTGGCTATCGTTGCTCTAAAAAAACAAATTCCAAAAAGAAATCATTTTCTTTAGTGTTTCACAACTCTGTGGTAGTTCAGCAATGTACTTAACGCGATAATATGAAAACTTATTATTTGGTTCCTTTAAATTGTCCAACTTATATGCATACTAAATAGATTTTGCTTACTCTTTCTAAAATGTAAACATTATTTCGGGTAAATGTAGTACATTGTTGAGTAGAAATTACATAAAGTAGCAATACAAATATAAAAAAAAAATGTTACCAAAAATTTCTAAAATCATTTGTATAAATGTGTTAAAAAATATGGTAAATAGTTATCTCCCTTACTAAGGAGCCTTCCGTGTTTGTTACTACTAATAGTAAATAGTTGTAGAAAGGATGTATTTTTATGAGAAAACAAAAACCCGCTTGCTTAAGTGATGTAAAAAAATAAATTTGTTTTTGTTTTGAAAAGAAAAAAAGTAGTCGTTGCATCAGAACTTTGAATGCACTAAAATAGGGATAGGTAAGGAAAGGTAAGTAACGACTCTATGCACCATGTTCCTGCTGCTAATGGTGTCTGGTCTGATAAAAGGTAAAAAAGTAAAGTGTCCCCCTCAGACCTTGCGATCTATGGGGCAGATGATGTTAAGGTCATCTGTTTCTTTGGCCAACGGTTATACGAGCACTGTGTTATGTGGCCAGCACAACGACCAACCGCCTTCACTTTCCCCAACTAACGTCAGGTACCCATTAGTGACTACACCAGTAGATCTTCTATACTAGATATAAATGCCACTCAATAAAGTCATAAATTTTCATTTCATAAAACTTTTTATTGTCAAGTCTTTATATATTTTATGTCTATGGGTATAATATATGGGCATTGTACTTTGCTTAGCGACACTACATTTCGTCACTACACCAGTAGGTCTTCACACAAAACAGTTAGCTATTAGAATTATTCACAAAGGATAGGAATGTCTTATAAGTTATACGTTAAAACATAATTGAAATTCTATACCTGTGGTTGCTGATATTATGGTCTCAGATTTAATCGATATCCTTTTTATTGTCTGTGCAACGGTTGACTAAAGCTGGTTAATTTTTTTTAAAGATGTGTTGGTTGAGTAGCTACTGTGATTGTCTAACTTTGCACACAGTGACCGGTATTTCTTTGTCTAATTATGAATTCATGTTGACAATGGTGATCTCATTATTTTTACGAGTGCTATACTAAAAACGAACTTTACAGGAAACTAATTCTTACTTCTTTTTAACATTGAACATTTTCAGGATATCTTCAGCCTAAGAAATGTATCCTTGGGTGTAAATTTAAGAACGTGCTGATTAATACGCTAAGTCTTTAGTGTCATTTCCATTATATACGTGAGTATTCATTGGTCAATTATTACAACCAAATTCTTTAAATTCATTCCTTTAAATTCATGTCACTCCTGTCCCTCTGTATTATTTCGTCTTACGATCTTTCTTGTGCTATATTTTCTTCTTTATTTATGGTAACTAACAAAACATAAATCAATAAACAAAAATACTCTATTAGTTTACTAATTATTAATTAATTAATCTGATTGTAATCAAATAAAGGAAATAAATTGTTTTTTCTTTTGGTGGATATAATTTTAAGAACAGAATAGAATAGAAATCATAACAGTTTGACTAATATGGATAAAATCTTGCGTAAAATTTCTTTGTTTACAAACTGAAAAATAAATAGATGTAAACAAACTTAAGACCCTCCAAAAGAAATTTGTCCAACTCTATGAAAGTATTTTTATTTCAAGGATCTAGGTCAGTTAGCCATGTTTAAGTGACATAAGACTGAAAAGTCAATAATAACTCATACCCATTGTGATGTTTCCTATTTGGTCTTATGTTCGTGTATGTCCAATTCCTAGCAAACTGTTAGAGAGAAACAGTTAGAGAGAAACTGTTAGAGAGAAACTATTAGAGAGAAACTGTTAGAGAGAAACTGTTAGAGAGAAACTGTTAGAGAGAAACTGTTAGAGAGAAACTATTAGAGAGAAACTATTAGAGAGAAACTATTACAGAGAAAATATTAGAGAGAAACTGTTAGAGAGAAAATATTAGAGAGAAAATATTAGAGAGAAACTATTAGAGAGAAACTATTAGAGAGAAACTGTTAGAGAGAAACTATTAGAGAGAAACTATTAGAGAGAAACTATTTAAGAGAAACTGTTAGAGAGAAACTATTAGAGAGAAACTATTAGAGAGAAACTATTTGAGAGAAACTATTTGAGAGAAACTGCTAGAGAGAAATTGTTAGAGAGAAACTGCTAGAGAAATATGTTTTAATTTACAGCACACCGCCTTTTTCGCATATACCAACACCAACACGATTCTTGGAGTGTTGTCGTTCCGCATGATTCTCGCTGATTCTGATAAACTATTTCAGCATACAGCATTCCTTGGATTGACTTTCCTTTCTGTTCGAGACAATGTAAGGGATGTCCTAAACAAAACATCGAAGTTTAGACGGAGTTCATATTTATAAAGAGGGGAAAAAAATTAACAACCAGAGTGAATTGTTGTGCTAGGAATGGACATAAACCAACATCAGAATGATCGTAATTTCTAACTAGTACCTTCCACAAAGCTTCCATTACGTGAGCCTACTTCTCCAACATTTAACCACCCTTGCAATAGATCAAAAAGTTTTCCTTTCAGACTTTTAGGTATATTGGGCAGATAATGTAAAGGTTATCTATTTCTGTGGTCTACGGTTAACGAGGGTGTCATGTGACCAACACAACGACCACGCAATAGATCAGTTAGCATCTAAAGGTATTTTGGTCAGGGCCGGTCCTAGCGTTTGCGGGGCCAATGCGAAACTGATTGCGCGGGGCCTAGTAAGGGTGAGAAAAATGATAATAAGTGAAAATTTAGATTTTGTATTAGAAAAAAAATCGCATTTGAATCTATTAATTCTTTATTAAGTATAAAATCTCAATCTAGTGTACATTAGTATACGAACCTTGCTACCTATTTGTCTATTTTTCATGAGATTTTTATGAGTTTTCAGGAGATTTAATGGAATTTTTCGTATACATTTTGCAATGTAATAATTACACTTAGAGTTAGCGCGGAGTCTTTGAAAGCGCGGGGCCCACTGCGACCTACAGCTGTGACCTACATATTTTGCCACATTCAGGGCAAGCGAAACCATTGTCCGCAGGTGGTCAAATTAGATTTTGTTTTCGCTGTCTGCGTCTGTTCTCGGCAGCGTACTACCTTTAGGTCTCAAATGTGTATCCCGCGGCCTTCGTGGGTGACCTATGTCATCTAAATAAGTCGACGCCCAAACTAGTCTTTGTAGTCGGAATTCTAGCTACCGTCGCCTCAGCGTGGCGCCTCCGTGGAAAAGTTCGCCAAGGGAAGTGGCTAAGCTAAGAACGGTATCACACATAGCTCTCAGTGGGCTAAGACACGTATCCTCGAGAGAGGGTACATTACATGTAGTAGGGATGTAAGAAAAGCTCGCTAACCAGTCCGAACCCCCCACCGATCCGTTCCCTAACGGGGGCCATACGGGTGGTGATGGACACTTGCACGTGTTCGTGGGACAGTATAGGCATATGAAGGCCCCCCCGTGAGCTCGGCCTCCAGCCTCGCACGGGAGGGGGCACTCATGCGGGCTCAAGGAGCCGTGTCCTACGACCAAACGGGTGTGATTCTTGATCACCTAGTTGCAGGGGGTCACCAGACAGAGAGGTTGGTGAAGAACCAATCTTTCATCCGGGCCATGAGATAAAAGCCTTTCTCTGGTCACATGTCTCGAACAATTTTTGGACACCTGGGAAGTCTTGGAAGCGTTTCAGTGTTACGTCGACCACCTTTTAGCTCACCGAAAAGACTTCCTTCGTGAGTGACCTCTAGATGTCTCGTTCTCGTTTTTCTACTCCTTTCCTCCAGGTCCAGACAAGTGACAGGATCATAGCGAATTGAGAACACCAAAAGCAAGTCTTTACGCTAACAAAACAGAAAAACAATTGGTAAACACATGTTTCTAATCGCACAGATTTATTATTGTTAGTCTAGATCTATTACAAATTCAATTACATGACTGATCTAAACTAAATGATACACATTAATATAATATAATGCATGACGCGTAGGACGTAATCATCTTCTTTTTTGAAGCAACGTCTTTATTGTATAAGATAAGATAAGATATAATATAATATAATATAAGCGTTTTTTTAAAGCATTTTTTTTAAAACTTTACTTGCTTAATATGCTTTTCTTGTGTATTGAATTCATTACACTTATGCTATAGATTTGACCTTTGATTCGATAATATTATTGATATTATTATGTGATAATGCAGTGGGTACCGAGTCACATAGGTGTGACTGGTAACACTATTGCAGACTCCTTGGCCCACCAGGGAGGACAAATTCCACCAACTGAACAGGCTGTAAGTTTTCACCATGCCCTGGCTACAATTCAAAAAACTGAAATGGAAAAGTGGTTTGAGTGCTGGGACAAGTCCCAAAAAGCCCGTGGAGTCCGGGAGCGCATAAGGCGCCCTGACCGCACTTCCCCGTGGTGGAGGCTGTCCAGGCCTGAGCAAGCTATTATAGCACAGTGCAGGACAGGCCACTGTCCTGTTGGCTCATACTTTTCACGGTTATGGCCAAATTTTGACTCACGGTGCCCCCGCTGCGGGGAAGAAGAGGAAACCGTGTCTCATATTCTGTTCGACTGCCCCAGACTTGCAGATCTCCGTCTCAACAGGTCTGGGAAACCAAAATTTCTCGACCTGTATGGTGACGCCTACGCACTACGCAAGACAGCAGGGTTTCTGTCCAGGGCTTTTGCAAGAGAGGATTTAAGCCTCTCAAGCCCTCACTCAAATGGAGTTTGATGATGATGATAATATTATTTTTATTTGCAGATGTCGAGAGCTAGTCCTTGCTGACCTCCTAATCTTGACATCATCTTGAAGTTTGGCAACGTTCTTTTAGTATTTGTTAGTAATCGGACAGTCTCAGTAAAAATGCTGATATGAGCAAGTACGTGGAATAAAATCGATGACATATTAAGAATGACATTAATTTTCTGATTCTATTACAATGTCTTAGTTGTCTAGTTCATATACATTTTATGGAGAAGAGAAAAAACTATGTGTAAACTTAGTTTAGTTAGTCTAGATATACAAACGTTAATGAGAGTTTGGTAGATGAACTTCATAAAAGAAATGTTAATATTGCATGTCTTCAAGAGACAAGATTAAAAGGTGAAGATTTTTTTCGATTTAAAGAACTATCTTTTTTTGTGTAACAATCAGATTTTATTCCCAAATATGGGTTGGGGTTTACAATTTAAAAAAATATATCAGAACATAATTTTTAAATACGGATCAAAACGCACTGAAAGAATATTTCATTTAATTCTGACAATAAATGATAAAATAAAGATCTATATCGTCAATGTATTTGCACCCCAAGAGAATGCACCCGTGGAAGGAACAACAATCTGACAGAATTATTTCAATCTGATAAATTTTATGAATCCAAATCTATGGAACAACCAGATAGACCTCACTACTCACTACCACAACTACCTCACCCTAAGGTCAATGCTAATCAACAACCACAAAGAGGAGTGGCTAAACCAATGGGCAACAGGAAACACAGGCAGAGCCATGTAGGCTACAAAGAAATGAACATGCCTAACAAACTGGACAGTATTAACTTCCTTCCCCGCAAAGAGCAATGTACAATCTTCCAACTAAAAACAGGACATACACCTAATTTATATTATCATCTCAATAAAATAAACCCCACACAACTCTCCCTTTGTAGACACTGCGCCCACCCTTATGAAACCCATATCCTTTTTGAATGCCCCCTCCTAATACATCTTAGGCAGACCCTACTACCACTACAGCCCAACATAACCAACATCCAGTATGGCAGTGCTGAACTACTGAAGAAGACAGCACACTTTTTTTTTCCTTGGCACAGTCTGCAAAAGAGCTCATAGCTCAGCAGCAATAAAGCTGGCTAGAAGAAGAAGAAGAAGAAGAAGAAGATGAATCCAAATATGCTGGAAACAAGGAATTATTAAAAAAGAAATTTTATTAGCCGATGTTTTTAGTTGTCACGTAGAATAAGCAGAACAATTTTAATTATAATAATTTAATTTCAGCATAGATGAATTTGCCAAAAAAAAAACTTTATAGTGAAATATTTTGTAACTCTATAGGCTACTCGCTGAAACATAGGTCGCTAGACCGAGAATTAACTTGGTCTTTGCATTGGAATATTTAGTAGCTGGTTAGGGTTAATTTTGGAAGGTGTACGTTAGGAACAGGGTTTTGTTAACATTTCAGCATAGTTACTGAGAGTTATTTGTGTTCTACTTAGTTTCTTTTCTAAATAGTGAACTAAATGCGAAATGAAATTCTTTCGGTTTTATTATTAAGAATTCTTATTTTTATAACATTGATTTTTATTAGGATAAAAATGAGTATCATGGATAGAAGAAACTTGTCGCTGAGTGTTAACTTGGCTATATTAATTTGACTCTAGTGATTATTGTTTAGTGAATTATTACAAGTCTTTATACTTTCGTGTTCATATCTGTGACAATCTGTCTCAAACATTATGTCTACCATATGTACAATCTTTTTTTTATCTTTCTCTGATACTTCTATCTCTTTCTCTCTCATTCTCTTATTATCTCTCTGTCTTCAATTCTCTTATCTTACTCTCTTTTATTGTCTTTCTTTTTTTCTATCATTGTATGTCATTTTGTCTAAATTTTTTAGAGCCCGATAAAGAAAGTATATTTATACCTGTCTGTAAGGCTTAGATTGCAAATAAGAAAAGATATTTTAAAACAAGATTACAAAGAGAGTTTGTGTAATACACAAACTCAGAGGCGGCCCCCGTCGGAGTCGAATCCCTGTCAAATCCGCCTATTCGCAAGATGTTTTGGATGTTCCTTCTAAGTCCCTGGCTCATTTCCAGTATGCTCCCATCCTTAAACTATCGCAATATTTCTGAAAGAACAGTAAAGGTTAAATCATATTTTCAAAAGCCTTTAGTGTTTTTTTCTAACCGTGACGGACAGACCAACCAACAGACAAAACGCACAAAAATATGTTAGTTACATCATAATGGGGGTATTAAACAATTTTATTTTAAAAAATCTGACTTTTTAAAAAATTTAAGAAATTAGTTTAGAATTATGTCATTTCCGGGCTTTACGCTAGTACACGAAAGCCGCTGCTAAAAAATCATTTTAAAAAATGTGCGTGATATCTATATGCCTTACGTATTTCTTATAGTAACATTTCCTCCCTTACATTTACGTAATTATTTTAGAATTGGTGTTTTGTTATTAAAAAATCGCTTGCATAATTAATTTTATAAATTAAACGGTTTGCTTTTAGAAAACTAAAAGTAGCCGTAGCACCTAAACTTTTCAAGCCGCATTTAATGGTGAAATAATATTTTTCGTATCTCTTCTAGTTTTGGCGCTCTGAGTCTGACAGACGGACAGACGGACAGACAGACAGAAAGTCATTTTAAAAAATGTGCGTGATATCTACATGCCAAGAGCATTTCATATAGTAACATTTCCTCCCTTAGATTTACGTAATTGCTTCACAATTGGTGTTTTATTATTAAAAAATCGCTTGCAAAATAATTTTTATTAATTAAACGGTTTGCTTTTAGAAAACTAAAAGTAGCCGTTGCACCTAAACTTTTCAAGCCGCATTTAATGGTAAAAAAATATTTTTCGTATCTCTTCTAGTTTCGGCGCCCTGAGTGTGACAGACGGACAGACGGACAGACGGACAGACGGACAGACGGACAGACGGACAGACGGACAGACGGACATTTTGCACAAACCTAATAGCGGCTTTTTCCCCTTACGGGGGCCGCTAAAAATCCGCTATCGTTGTGGAACGCTTAATTTCGAAAGTAACTGTTTTATTTCAAATTCTAATTATTAAAGCAGTTTAATCACCTTATATTTTAATCCAAGGGAGGCAATTTCTTTTTCTACAGTCATGTGCGAATCGATCAATGAAGCTAAAGATATAATCATCTTTTTTTCTTTTGTCACTTTTAATATTTTTTTTACTTGAAAATAAATTATAATGCAAACTTTTGAATATGTTTTCTTTTGTATTTAAACAAATTAACAAACTTAAAAATTATCAGAATGTTCCGTTCGATCCTCAGGATGTGCGAAGTGTTTCGTTTAGTAAAAAAAAAAACGATGCACTGCTTGAGCAATCAATGGAAAACTATGGCTTAAATATTCCTTGTAAACCACTTGGTGGGGGCCGCCTCTGAGTTAGTGTAATAGCATTACACTATTATTTTCAGGGTTTTTTTAACGTTATATTCTCTATTATCACAATAAAAGTAATTTGTTTCTGTCATTTATATATAAAAAAATATGTAATTAAATTATGCTGTCATTTTTACAGTCCTGCTTTAGACATTAATAAAAAAAAATAATCCTCGGAAATGTCTGGCTATTATATGTGTATTTTTTTATATTTATAAAAATAATAAAATAAAATAAATAATTAATCCATAAATTGTATTTTACGTCTGCAGATTCTGGCACAAGCTCACTAAAAATTTTTGACTGTCATCGTCAAATAGAGGTCACTCTGTAACACTCTCGAATGCTAATTCATTAGTGATCGGCCCTTATCAATTGATCACGCTATTGGATAAACTTACTAAACAAAAATGTCAGTATAGTGTGTCTTCTTGAAACAAGATTGAACGGTAGAGATAAATTTAAATCAAGTAACCACACTCAAACTGATCACGTAGGCCTATTAATAAGTAGATGATAGATCTACCTGGTCTAAAATCAATAAAGCATAAAAAAGATCTTGATATAATATTGTTAACTCTTAAACTGCTTAGCTATTCTAAAATGAGTATACAAAATGGAATTACAATACTGATGTTTAGACGCTAACATACCAAACGCGTTTTAAGGGTAAATGTATTATTCATGTTTTTAATTTGCGGATATAAGTACAACGTTGTTTATTTTTGTTCTTATAAAGTTTACTGAGAAAGTCTAGAGATAATTATGTTTCCGATACGTTTGGCTAGTCTAAATATACAAACATTACACAATTCAACACGCTTAGTTTCTTTTATTAAAATACTTACTGACAATAATATCGACGTAGCTTGTCTTCAAGAAACACTTAACCTTGGTAAAGGGACATTCAAATTAAAGAAGTATAAGTTTTTCTATAAAGGACAAGAACATCCAGATCCAAAGCCTAAACATGGAGTAGGAATAGCAATAAAAAAACAGTTGCTTAAAAAAATAGACTTCAGCAAGGGATCAATACTCACGGAAAGAATCTATCATTTAATTTTGACAATAAAGGGTACATTACACATCCACATTATTAGTGTATATGCACCTCAAAAAGATCTGTCAGATAATGAAAAATATGAATTTTATGACATTCTTAAAAAAATTATTTCAAACATTTCAGTTTCTGAAATAGTTTTCCTGCTTGGAGATTATAATGCCCATGTAGGAAAAGGAAGCCCGGAATGGTCAAATATTATTGGACCTTATGGTTATGGAAAAATAAATAAGGATGGCAAAAGGTTACTGAGATTTTGTGAAAGTAACCATCTTTTAATAGCAAATACACATTTTGGCATGCCAGAGGAAGAGAGATATACATATGAAAGCGGAAATGGAGTAAAAACTCAACTCGATTTATGCATAATACGACAAAGTGACAAGAAATATATTTCACAGTTTTATCTTTTCAATCATAACTTACCACAGTTGAGTCATAAAATGTTAATGGTTAATCTTAATGAAGAAGAATTAATTAAAAGAGCCGAAATGACACCAATCGAAAAATTGTTATTAGAGTTAAAATATCAATTAGATTCATTACACTCGAATGATACAACTGAGTGTTTCAAGAAAGAATGGCAGCTATTTGGGGAACACGTCGATGAGACTCTACTAAAAACTATCGGATTAAATGAGACGAAAATACGCTTGTCGTTATCAGATTTTGTGTTGAGAAATGAACGCCTTAAGAAGCAAGTGACTGAATGTGTCTATGAATCAGAGAAAATTGATTTCGATAAGAGCTTTTCAGAACTCTTCATGAGTTTGCGACTCAAAGATGCATTGATTTCAAGCCTAAACAACAGCAATGATTCTATATTTAATGATGACTTTACAATCGAGTTAGGCTTCGAAGCGGCATTTGACGTGAAACGTATATTTAATGAACTCTCGGTAATCAAGGTTGAAGATGCCATTAATTTGGTGATTACAAACACTGCGACAAACATTTCTACACTAAGCATACACCCGGAAGACTTGAAACAAATCTTTCAACCTAAAGAGTCTGGATCGTTTTTCAAATTATTGCAGATATGCTGGGTAAGAGGAATTATTCCAAAAGAAATATTAATTGCCGATGTGTTTCATTCCCGCTTTGCACCTTTTTCGAATACGATTTTTGTTTTTTCAGTGTTTAGCGATATATTCCAACATTGTATTTATAGAAAACTGAAAATTGTTATAGAACAACAAGAATCAAAACATGGTTTCATCATGAGCTTTTCACACAGAGAGTTTCTTTTTTCCATAAATTTAATGTTCGACAGAATCCTTAACATGGACAACGTGTTTATTGCTCTACTTGATCTCTCTAAAGTTTTTTTGGCTTTAAATACTGATGATGTTATAAACTATTTAGAAAAAAATCTAAAAGATTGCGTTTCAAAAAATATATTTCATTTTTTAAAATCATTCTTAGTGAAATCAAAAATTTATACCAAAGCAGATAAAACAACAAATGAAAAAAGCAACATTTACAAAATGACGATGCAGTTTTTCTGGTCTTGTGTTTTATCT
Organism: Biomphalaria straminea; assembly: GCA_021533235.1. Taxonomy (NCBI): domain Eukaryota; kingdom Metazoa; phylum Mollusca; class Gastropoda; family Planorbidae; genus Biomphalaria; species Biomphalaria straminea. The sequence goes on from JADKLZ010079391.1 coordinate 1,047,413, forward strand.
AACTGTTTTAAAAAGGAAAATGCAGGGATAAACAGTTACGTCTATGTCGATTTACTGTTATTTAAGGCATACTCTAAGGAAACGTTAGAATGCTATCTACAAAGCATAAATGAATACCTTAAGTACATAATTTTTGATTATAAAGAATTAAATGTATCGATTTCAGCAAGCATAATAGTGAGTCATGATGACATGATATTTAACTGTTTTGGAAAACAAATTCAACTATCACCAAGCATAACAATTTTAGGGAGATCTTTTGGTTTTACTAAGGAGATAAGAACCAAGGAGATTATTTTTAGAATAGAAACAGCGCGTGAAGAAACAGAAAAAATTCAGTACTCACTAAAGCCAAGTGAAGACATCAATGCTACACTAAAACGTTATACTGATAACATCTTGGAACCTTTGTTGTTCAATATCGACATTGTAACACTTGATTCAAGTCAAGAAGATCTACTCAACCGATTTCACTTTCAACATTTTGTCATAAAAATTCAAGACAGAAAAAACTTTGTTTTACAATTATCTCTATTAGCTACAAAAAGTATACCTACTATTCTTAGTTATAGAAGACTTGTCCTGTTTGGAAATGTGACGCGACTGAGCGCAAACAGCAAAGTTAAGCGCTTGCTTTTGGGCGATTACGTCACAAGCCAAGAATCAGAAACATATCTAAGGCTCTGTTCAGCTGATTTACAAAAGTTTAATATAACTTACGAAACATGTGAGATCATGGACAGAGATATGTGGATAAAAACACTTGATAAAAAACTGTCTGATTTAGAGTAAAATTTCCATCACTCCTACAGTAACGCCATTAAAGTTAATTTTAAAAAAAATATATCAAATAATCTAAGAGATTTAAAACACAAATAGTATTTTAAAAGCAATCTTAGTGTCAATCCCTTTCGTTCATACCATTGTGTGGAAACTATTAATTGCCTAAACAATATACATTTTGCCTACATGCATATCAATAAATAATCACCAATGTTTCAAGTCCAATTGGCTATATTAATAAATGCACAATTTTACGAATCTGATGTTTCAAAATCATTAATTTGATACACAGTTTGAAATTAATATTTTTTAAAATTATTATTTATTTTAAGTGGAAATTTATCATTGTCTTACCAATAACTTTTTCGCTGTGAAAGACAAAGATCGCCCGATAGGAGTAGCCATTTAGAAGAAAAAAAATCTAATATCTTTTGGAATTTTTCACTAAGTTTTAATAACATAAAGTAATAGTTGTTTAACTCCATAGTGAATAATGTATATATTTATTAAAATGTTTTACTTTTTACGGAAGTCAGTTATTCGAATGCCATTTTGTATATCCATTATATATATATATATATATATATATATATATATATATTGTTACAACTCTCACATTCCTATCTCAAGCTTTCTGTAAACACTGCTAAACACATAACACATCAACACATCAAAGAACCTGACAACAAGATCTCCAAATTAATCTGGTATTTAATAATGGAAAGATAACAGCCAATACTAGACAATTGGCACATCAACAGCAACAACTGCTACACTGTACATCAGAGAACTAAACTCTGCTGTCTCTATCTCTTCTGGACACGTACATTTACTTGAGGACTCGACCAGGACCAACTTCATAGCCAGACTAACAGACCTGGTCTCCTCCGTGTCCTGTCTTGAACTCTTTGCTTTACACACTCTGTTTCTATAAAGGTACTCAACAGCTCTACCACATCGGGTTCGAGTTCAAAGAGGTACGTGTTTGGATCTTCCTCTTCATCCACCAGGGCTTGCCGGAGATGTTCTTTAAGAGTTTGCATTCTTCCTGCGGGGCTCGACAGATAGCGTTCTTGCCAAACATCTTGGTGCAGTCAAGATGGCTCCAACGAGATGGCAATATAAGGCCATTGTCGATCCAACCGATAGACCCCCACCTGCATCGACTAACCTCCACAGCCCACGCCGTGAGATATTTTTTCCGGGATGGACAAAACTGAGAAGGAGGCAGTGTTATAACCTTATTAGCGGCGGAAAAGGGTTAACTGTGTGATCAGCTGATATTTTTGACACAGGCCAGATAAACAGTTTAGTGTGCTACATCACAGGGCAAGGAAAGAACTTTGCACGTGACCACTGTTATGGTCATCTGATCACAGGCCTGCGTGTGCGAGAGAGAGTGTGTAGGCAAGTAGTTCAAGACAGGACACGGAGGAGACCAGGTCTGTTGGTCTGGCTATGAAGTCGGTCCTGGTCGAGTTCTCAAGTAAATGTACGTGTCCAGAAGAGATACAGACAGTAGAGTTTAGTTCTCTGATGTACAGTGTAGCATTTGTAGCTGTTGATGTGCCAATTGTCTAGTATTGCCTGTTATCTTTCCATTATTAAATACCAGATTAATTTGGAGATCTTGTTGTCAGGTTCTTTGATGTGTTGTGTTATGTGTTTAGCAGTGTTTACGGAAATCCTGAGATAGGAACTGAGAGTCGTAATATATATATATATATTATATCAATAGATAATCTATACATCATTATCTTGTAGTTCACTAAGTGTCAAAGTGTATTTTAATCTTTACTTTATTTGAGATCTCTTTGCCTGTATATATAATGTATTAAGCGTTTGCATAAAATGTGTACATTTATATATAAATACAAATTGTATATGATTTCTTCACAATAGAAATTTACAAAACTAGCTGAAACTTTATAATTTTACATGATAATTGTAAATTTTTTTAAAATGTTTTTTTTTTTGTTTAAAAAAAAATTACAAATGTAAAGCAGAACCAAATAAAATAGTGATAAATATTAAAAGATAAAAACATATTTCTTATTCCATTTTAAGACAGATAAGTACAAGTTCTCCTTATAACACGGTGTCATTCATGCATGGAACGGGTTGCTTAAATGAGGTGTGAAACTAATTACTTATTATAGTTTAATTGTTTAACTGATATGAAAGACTAGATTTACACATGGGCATATAATTGAATTAATGGGAATGTACATTTTCTTTTTTTAGCGCCCCCCCCCCTTAAGGGAAAGAGCCGCTATTTAGTTTATCAAAAATGTCCGTCTGTCACACTCAGATCTCGAAACTAACAGAGAAATGGAAATATTATTTCACCATGCGATGCGGCTTCAAAAATTTAGGTGCGATGGTTACTTTTGGTTTTCTAAAACAAGTACATAAATGTAAGGGAGGTAATGTTACATATGTTAACAAAGAAAGACAGACGTTTGTATATTTTAGGTATCACTAAGTCAAATATATTTATAAAGCCTAGTCGGTACTACATAGCTTCGGATAGTAATTTTACTGAACCATAATCTGCAAATACAAAAACAATATTTAATAAAATACTCAGAATGACACAAAGATACATACGCAGTCCTCGTCCCACATGCTAGGACAAATCTGTGTAAATGCTATTTCTTCCCTAGTGCCATTAGAGTATGGAATGGGTTGCCTGAACCAGCGACTTATTGGAATTATAGTCATTGGTTAATATGCATGACTTAAGGCATGACGGGTAGGACTTAATCATCTTTTTTTTTCTATGTAACGTCTGTATTATATAAGATAAGAAGATAAGACATTTTAGTCAAACATTTCTGGGAGCTCAGATTGTTCCAAGACATTTTAGGATGAACGTACCTTTGTTGTAAAATCGTACTTTTTATTAACTTTCCCATATCACTACGTCCACGGTTTGAATCCTAATAAGGACTGGGATCATTACTTTCGGAATTTTAAGATCGCCCAAGAGTCCACCCAACTCTGACATTAGTCAGAGAAATGAATTTAAGCGTTCGTTTGTTTCGCCGGCCACACTACACATTCATTAACCATAGTCACAGTGACATTAGCGCCAAGGAGCTAAGAAGATTTTATTATCAGGCTTAATGTAAATGATGTATATAACTGCTTTGCATCGCCAAAGCCTTATGTTTATATATATATATACTAGACAGATATTACCCGCTGTCCGCGGGTCTTAATTTGCGTAATGCTGATGTAGTCAGTGATATTGTGCATTAGAAACAAAGAAAATAATAATATTTAAAGTAAAGCGAATGCGCGAATTCACGTTAAAAAAGAAATCATTAATGGAGCTATAAATAGCAACTTGACCTTATTTTACGCGATAATAGGATAATAGTTGCAATCATGTAAAAATGCTTTAGAAAACAAATTTCAATGTTAATTTGATTAAAATATGAAATGAATGGACTATAATTAGTATGTTCAAGTGTTAAAGCTTTAAACTATCTTTGCGAAGAGAAGTTCTATCATCTTTAGGTCTAGACCTAGATCTAGGAATATAGAGATTTGTAACCTTTCGGTAATGTCTAATGCAACTATGTTCAACAGGATTTTTATATTCGCAGATACAAAGAACGAATTTATCTAAAAAGCCTTTTGAAACACAAATTCGAAGGTTAATTTTGTTAAATAATTAAATCATTAGACTATATTTTATATTTTCATGCGTCAAATTTAAAATCTATAAGTGCAAAGTGTATTTCTTAAAATTAGATCTAGAATAATCTAGATCTAAATCCTTTCGATCTTTTTCTCATGTCAACATTTGTAAACAAAGCCTAGTTCATAAAATCTATCTATGGCCACCGTCAGTCGCGAAGCGACTATGGATCATCTCATGGAAATGAGATGAATGCCTGGGCATAAGCTGTGGTCGGAACAATGTCGCCCACACATCAGTTCCCCCCTCTCCACGCAGCTGATGTATCCAAAGGAACGGCAGTGCCGATACAGTTTGGGGTCAGCAGCGAAGCAGGTTCTGCCAGAGTGTAGCACTGGGTGCTGCAAACTGCCTTAGGGTCGCCAGCTCCTGATTTTTCCTCAGGGTTGACTCCCGAAGCCTTTCCCTTGATTGGGTATAGCTGCAAGGCAGCAGAGGTTTGAATTCAGAGTTTTCCTTCTCCTAGGTGGGTAGCCAGCCATGGCTAACGAGCCCCTCCTGCCCGAAGCTTACTGGTTAAGGCGCCAATTACTCGCCTGTGCCCCTTCTCCTGTTAGTAAGAACAGTTCCGCCGGACTCAATATGAATCCAAAGACATACATAGACTGTCCAATTTCTATGGGAATCGTTTGATCTGTTTTCGCAATACAATAACTTGCGCCGGGCGTTTTTTTTTTCTGACCAGGATTATAATGCAAGATAATAATAGAAAAAACAACAAACGAAATATTAATTTAAAATATAAAAAAAAAAACATAAAGACTAATAGAGCTTATCTAAGGGAAAGAACTGTATATTTATAGCTTTTTAAAATATTAAAACTGTAAGATTTATTGCCTTTAATCAATTTTAAACAAAAATTATTTAATTATGATTAATTTATTTAAGTTAAACTTTTGATGAACTCGTACTTTTTTTATCTGAGCCACACGTGAAGGCCGGGAGTTGGACTGGTTGTCAGAGGCTATTTGAGACGCATGCCATTAGGAAGCATTTTATAGGTAGTGGAGTGCTTATATCCATTACCACTTCCGGCAATGACAACCTTGCGGAACCTTCATAAAATAGTATAGCTGTAATAGACTTGGGAAACTTTATTTTTTTTTAGGGTTTTAAGTTTGTTTTAGGGCTACAATTCATACATACAGGTCTAAGTTAGTACCCAAGGAACATTTCTGTCAAGTTTTGTCAAGATCGGTGAAATGGTTTTGATTTCTATACGGGGACATACATACATACATACGCCTTTGTTTTCCTTTTATATATTA
>JADKLZ010079391.1:1053572-1069620 GCA_021533235.1 Biomphalaria straminea
CACTTTTTTCATTCACGAAACAAAATAACAGAGACGTAAATAAATATAGACTGGAAAAAGGAAGTAACTTCAAGTGTAACGTGAAAACATGCACATATATCTACTATTGAATTCGGATTTCCAAATTATGAAAAATGTAAAAAATTGCTTTATCCTCAGTCTTAGAGATTAAACACAATTTATAAGTATAAAAATAAAGTAGGCCTACACACAATTGCAATCCACACATTTTTGTTTCATAAAACTCTCTTATGAATTTGTGTAGTGAATGGAAGAAAGGTTAAAAAAGTGGAAGCCGGAAGAGATTGTTTTGTGTGATAAGAATGACTACCAGTCAATACACAGATAGATACTACTCTCAGGTTTGACTTTAGAGAGGCAAATCTGTTATATCATGTTAAAAATGATTCAATTTAATAATTTATACACCTAAAAATTAGCACGGGCCCACTGCGGTCGCATATGTTGCAGTGCCTAAGGCCTGCCCTGCAAAATAGCGGCATATGATATGAAAAATTTAAAAATTGCATTGCATGTTTCCAACATGACAAATACAAACTTTTCTTGATTATAGATGTGTTAGTGCTCCTGGGACTCATTTAAATCGACAGGATGGCGCTGGGAATCTGTTGTAAGTAATAAAATGGCTTAATTTAATCATTTTTACACTTTAAATTAGTGCGGGTCCTATAAAATTGCGTGTCCTATGAAATGCGGCCCCCAACTGCGGTCGCCGGCCCTGGTAAATAGCGGCGTATGCTATGCCGCCGGTCAAATAGTATTCTTATATTGGTTATCGTCATCCAAAATTAAAGTGCATGTCAGCCATCACGAGCGAGTTTCCAATGTAGCGGGTGGCACCAATCTCGCCTCCAATAGCAATCACAGTTATCTTCGTAGGAAATTGCCCTTAGCATCCAATGCATTCATACATTAATTTATTGTTTATCTCCCTTGATGGACATTACATCAATACATTCTTACCTCCCATTGTGTACTAGATTTGCAATTGTTATTTTAATTGATTCTTCTTGTTTTTTTTTTTTTGTTTTTTTTGTTTTTTGTTTTTTGATAATTTCTTTATGTTCACAAATATTTCCTCAGTTCGACATACGGTACAGGCTTAAAATATTTCATTTGTATATAGATTGCTTTAAGCGTAGTAATAGAGCTGAAATTAAGACTTAAGGGTCCCACAGACATGCACCTTTATTTCGTATTTCATATGCCTTAATATTTTTTTCTTATCTTTTGTCTTTATTCAGTCATCCTCATTATTTGTGAGCTTGATTTCAAAACGAAAATATTTTATCATAGCCTCGTTGAAAGCGGATTTGTTAAAAGTGTTTTTTCTCTGATTAAAAAAGAGACAAAAAAGTAAAAAATTAAATAAGAAAAACTTCAAAAAAAATTCTTGCTAACAGGACCAAAAATATTTCAGCTGACCGAATTCAAGCGAGACAATTCATTACAGAAATGCCTCCACATTGACCTGGAACTGTGGGCAGTTTTGACCAATAGCTCGTTGCCGCGTCACAGGTCTGTACAACATAGCCTTGAGCTATTTGTTTAAACTGCCCACAGGTAGTGACGTCAAAGGTCAGTGTTCAGGCCTTCTTTATCGATTGGTCTCGATTCAAGACTTTACGGAACTATATCTCAACCTGCAATTATGATCGAAAAGACAGAAACGGTTAGTATTTACAGCATTCATATAGTACTAAAGACAGAACATTCAAGTTACTTTGATCTATTTCACAAAATTCATTACATTTCATTGTAAATACAGATATCGAAGGAGTCGCGGTGGCTGAGCGTTAAAGCGCTGAACTGGGTGTCCTGGGTTCGAATCCTGGTGAAGGCTTGGATTTTTATTTCGGGATCCTTGGGCGCCTCTAAGTCCACCGAGCTGAAATGGGTACCTGACATTCGTTGGGGAAAAGTAAAGGCGGTTGGTCGTTGTGCTGGCCACATAACACCCTCGTTAACCGTAGGCCACAGAATCAGATGACCTTTACATCATCTGCCCTATAGACCACAAGGTCTGAAAGGGGAACTTTACTTTACATTACAGGTATCAACAAAAAAGGACAGAAAGATTAACATAACGTAAATCTCTCCTTTCGTATCAGATAATACAACACAAAGCCTTAACGCGCTCATTTCATTATTATTTTAAGTTATAACTTCTCAATCAAGTCTGGCATTATGAACATATAAATTAATATTACTTATTAAAACCTTAAATTGTGCTGGCACAAAAGTCTATTCGAGAAAACAATTACCTCAACAAAGCTAACAAATAATGTCGAAAAAACAACAACATCAACACACCTTTACTATCTGTGAGAAAATTTAAGACACCAATCACAAAATGAAATTAAAATAAGAAAGAAATAATGTCTGATTTTTTTCTATTGGAAATAAAATTATCTACTTTCTAATGTAAACAATGTTAAACTTCAGAGTTGAAGAGAATCTACCCCATAATCCAATCGTCCCGCAGGACGACAGTGCGACCGAATGACAGCCCAGAGGACATTACAAACGACCAAGGCAGCCATAGACTACTGACTCAAAATTAAAGTAGTAATTATTCACAAAACACTGAACCATAATCTTCAAATACGAAAACAAAATTTAATAAGATAATCAGAAAGACACAAAGATAACAATACACTTCGCAACCCATTAGAGCATGGATGGGTTGCCTGAGCTAGCCAGGAAAACCAGTGACTTGACAGAATTTAAGTCATTGGTTAATATGCATGACTGAATGCATGATGTGTAGGACGTAATCATTTTCTTTTGTTCAAGTAACGTCTGTAACATAAGATTAAATTAGAACTTTTAAATTTAGATGGTATTATTATTAAGTGTTAATGGTCAGCTGAACGTTTAATGCTCTTAACAGCTATTATAACTATTGTAGACGTATTCAGTTCTTAACATAAGGAACTTAAAATTGACAGACCTCTTTTTAAACGAACATAAATATAAATTGATACTAACACTATCATTATCTATTTTTTTAATTGCGTCATAACGTTCATATAACAAAAAAAAAAATGTTCTATACCAGGGGCTCTCAACCTGTGGGTCACGACCTCCTTTGGGTTTCAATGAAAATTTTTCAGCTGTTGCCTAAGACTGTCGTATCCGGTGTGACGAACTGCTCCGTTTCAAATTACCAAATAATTATTTTAAAAATATCAATGTTGAACTCGTTATCAACGTCAATAAATAAAATTATAACTTCAGTCATTTGTAATTAGTTATAGACATAAATATTTATAGTTTGTTGATTTAAAATGCAGCTTTGGTAATTCTAACAGACATTTTCATTACGTCTACCATTTTATAAATTCATGAAAATCATGATTTTGTGGCACAGTGGACAATTGTAAAAAGGGATCACGGAACTAAAAAGGTTGAGAACCTCTGTTTTAAACAATGTTCACTAATGCAATTTTCGCGCCAAAAAGAGTTGTAGAGTAAGTTTCCCTTTCAGACATTGCGATCTATAGGGCAGATGATGTAAAAGCCATCAGTTACTGTAGGCTGTAGCCCACCGCTAACAAGGATGTTATGTGGCCAGCACAACGACCAACCGCCTTTACTTGATCCAACTAATGTCAGGTACCCATTAGAGCTGAGAGAACTCAGAGGACCGCGAAAGACTCCGAAATTAAAAATCTCAGTCTTCACAAGGATTCGAACCCCGGGACTCCCAGTTAGAAAGCTAAGTTCAGCCATCAATAACTATCTAGTATCTAAATTAAAAAAAAAAAATCTACTTTACAAGTAAAACGGTTAGGTAGCTGTGTATGTGTATTTGGAATACCAAAAGGAATATTTGTCTTAAAATATAAAAACAATGAAGATTGAGGATAATTTGAATAAAATGGAAAATATACAATATACGGGCGCAATATTAAAACACACATGCATTTTTAGCGGCCCGCCGTAAGGGGAAAAGCCGCTATTAGGTTTGTGCAAAATGTCTGTTTGTCCGTCTGTCCGTCTGTCCGTCTGTGACACTCAGGGCGCCAAAACTAGAAGAGATACGAAAAATATTTTTTCACCATTAAATGCGGCTTGAAAAGTTTAGGTGAAACGGCTACTTTTAGTTTTCTAAAAGCAAACTGTTTAATTTATAAAATTAATTATGCAAGCGATTTTTTAATAACAAAACACCAATTCTGAAACAATTACGTAAATGTAAGGGAGGAAATGTTACTAGAAAAAATGCTCTTGGCATGTACATATCATGCACATTTTTAAAAATTAATTTCTGTCTGTCTGTCCGTCTGTCAGACTCAGAGCGCCAAAACTAGAAGAGATACGAAAAATATTAGTTCACCATTAAATGCAGCTTGAAAAGTTTAGGTGCAACGGCTACTTTTAGTTTTCTAAAAGCAAATCGTTTAATTTATAAAATTAATTATGCAAGCGATTTTTTAATAACAAAACACCAATTCTAAAACAATTACGTAAATGTAAGGTAGGAAATGTCAATATAAGAAATAATCCAAAAACGAAGATATCACGCACATTTTTTAAAATAAACTTTTAGCAGCCTCTTTCGTGTACTAGCGTAAACCCCGGAAATGACATGATTCTAAACTAATTTCTTAAATTTAAAAAAAAAATCAGATTTTTTTTTACAAAATTTTTTAGTGCCCCCATTAGAATGAAAGAAGCATATTTTTTAGAGTTTTGTCTGTTGGTTGGTCTGTCCGTCACGGTTAAAAAAAAACACTAAAGGCTTTTGAAAATATGATTTAACCTTTACTGTTCTTTCAGAAATATTGCGATAGTTTAAGGATGGGAGCATGCAGAAATTGAGCTAGGGACCAACGATAAATTCCAACTACAGTCTAGTGCGCAAACATCAAGATAAGGCAGGTTTATACCCTGCTCGCCATCCTCCGTCGTCCAGCGAGAAGTTAATTATTTTCAACTTAGAAGGAACATCCGAAACATCTTTCGAATAGGTGGATCTGACAAGTATCCGACTCCGACGGGGGCCGCCTCTGAGTTTGTGTCTTACACAAACTCTCTTTGTAATCTTGTTTAATTATATTTTTCTGTCTAACCTTATTTTGGCTTTTTTTTTCTGTTTCTAACTGTCTCTACATTTCATTGTCTCTGACTCTAGTTTAGCCTTTTTTTTTCTCTCTCTTTCTCTCATTTTGTCTCTCTCTCTCTCTCACTCTCTCTCTATCTCTCTCTCTCTAGCCTTGGTCTCTCTCTGGGTACCTAGCTACAGAACACAAGCACACTATGCGACGTCAAGGTTGCTATATTAAAAAAGCACTGCTTCCAACTGTAAATAAAAATTACTTGTGATACATGCTTAGTTTGACTCCTTCACCACGCGTATATGTGAGCGAAATATATAGTACTCCCGTTTAAACAGCTAGTTTATATAAACACTTTCTTTATTCGTTATAACAGGTAAACTGAAAATATCTATCTAACTATAGCCATGGACTGTATATGTGAAAATGCAGAAAGCCTTGAAAGGTTAAGACTACAGTGTCACTACAGTGTAACCCCGTACTTGCTGCTGAAGGTCGCTAAAGAGATCGATGTAATGATTTTCGGTGCAATGTGCGAAGATGGCGTGTCTAATTTTCGAACGCGTTATTGTTTAGTAGTAACAGGGTTTGTTTACCTTGGTTACTGATAGTTCTTCGACTACTTTTAAATCATATAAAAAATGTTGGGATCAGAGCAATGCGGATTGCTTCTGAAAAACGAACTGTTAAAGAAAATAATATTGACTTCTTGGAATAATGTTGGAATAGAATCGAATATCATGGTAATAAACTCTTGGCACAGTGTTATTTGTGATGGTTGAAGTCTTGGGTGAGTATTGTTTAGTCGATTACTGCATTTATGGTATCGGTCTCATATATATATATATATATATATATATATATATATATATATATATATACAGATAAGGCTTTGGCAAAGCAGTTATATAGATCATTTACCTTAAGCCTGCAAATAGAATCTTCCAACATTTGCGAAAAAACAGTTATAAGTAACTTATACTTTTCAAAAAAAATTGTTGGAGATCGCGCATAGTGAGGAATTATAAAACGGGGCCGCCTAGCTTAAAAGGTTGAGAACCTATGCTATAACGACATGAGGGAAGAGCACTAATCCTAGAATATGGAATCAGAAAAGTGCCTATTTTTTTCAGATGACCTAGAGCTGATAACTGTGGTAAACAAATTCATAGCTGGTGCGTATGGTGCGTACAATAGGTTGTCATGGGCTGATCCGAACACTTGAAGTACAGGTTGACGTTATTATTTTGGTTTGGAGAAAGGTCAAGTAATCCTTTCAGACATTGAGCTCCTTGGCGCTAATGTCACTGTGACTATGGTTAATGAATGTGTAGTGTGGCCGGCGAAACAACCGAACGCTTAAATTCATTTCTCTTCATATATATATATATATATATATATATATATATATATATATGTATATCATACTTTTAATGTATATCTTTGTATTCCATAATATATCCCGTCACTCTATCCTTATATAACTCACAGGATCTCTTTCATTTTGTCTCTCTCTCTCATAATCATTTATTCTCTCTTTCCATCTATGAGTCTTTCTGTCTAATTTCTCTTTTTTTTTCTCTCTCTTTCATTTTTCCTTTTTTCTCTATCTTTCTGTCTCTCTTTCTTTCTCTATCTTTCTCTATTATTTCTCTCTTTCGTTTTCTCTCTCTCTTTCTCTCACTATATTTATCCCCCTCTTTCTTTCTCTTTGTCTCTTTCTTTTTCTCTCTCTCACTTTCTTTTTTTTTCTCTCTCTTTATTTCTCTTTCTTTTTCTCTTTTCTATCTCTCTTTTTTTTCTTTCCTTTTTTCTCTTTTTTTCTCTCTCTATCTTTCTCTTTCTTTTTTATAGCATAGTTTTGCATGGCTCTTCCGCTGTTTTCTCAAGTACTGCTCTATCACTCAATACATTTCTAACACTATAAACCCGAAATCCATAGCTTCAACAGGGAATTGGAATAGGTTAATTAATTATTAATAATGCATATATAGATAGATATGTAGCCTAAAATCAACTTTTATTGCGAACTGAACACCACACGATCAAATGACCCTCTTTGACTCGTCCCTCTTAATTCTCTGACTCGGGGACACTCGTATGCTCAATCCACATAAATGGAGTCGTACAACATAGTTTGGACAAACTGGATAAAATATGCCCCCATGAAAACAGTGTTTCGTCTGACACTGCTCTAATTAGCTGTCCGATATTGCACACATTAGCTGTCGGAAATGGCACACACTAGCTTCCGGACACTGCACAAATTGACTGTTCTGACCTTTGGTCGCCATTTTTGTATCGACGCAATCCGGGTGACACTTATGGACCCTGTCAGATTCATCCCAGGATTTAAACCACTTTTAATTAGAAAGTGCTCAGATTTCAGTAGTTTGTTTTTAAAAATGTGCTTGATGACTCGTGGCTCCTAGCTTCCAGAGCGCTGATGGCCTGGAATGCCTTTGTCATCATAGTAGATTAAGAGACTGTGTAACAAAAGTTAAATACAGGCAACACTTTTGTAACAAAACATAACAATACAGAGGCGCGGTGGCTGAGCGGTAAAGCGCTTGGCTTCCGTACTGGAGGTCCCAAGTTCGAATCCTGGTGAAGACTTGGATTTTTAGTACGGGATTTTCGGGCGCCCTTAAGTCCACCTAGCTCTAATGGGTACCTGACATTAAGTAGGGGAAAAGTAAAGACCGTCGGACGTTGTGCTGGCCACATGACACCCTCGTTAACCGTAGGCTACAGAATCAGATGACCTTTACATCATCTGACCTATAGAGCACAAGGTCTGAAAGGGGAACTTTACTTTTTTTTTATCAAAAGTACAGGCAACATTTTGAATGTTGAAATCTGCCTGAACGACCACTTGGGGGGCAAGTTTTAGTATTTTTTCATATTAACTATCTTTACAAACCTTCTTTATTTATTTTCTTGTTCTTTTATACAGTTCTGCTTTAGACATTATTATTATTATAGCTTTTATATAGCGCTACTTTCATGCTTAGAGCATGCTCGGAGCGCTTTGGTCCAATCTCATTTGTGGACCAGTCGGGGGAGGGGGTATCTAGGAGTTGGTTTTCCGTGCTTCCTTTAGGCACTCAGTAAACACAACTCTGCGCGAGTAGGGTGTGGATCCTCGAGCCCCCTTCTAGATAGCCAAGCCAAGCCAAGTTCACTTAGCCTCTCGACCACGCTTCCCACGCCAAAAAATGGTTTAACAATGTGTAGGCCTATGAACTTAGAGACATAATTACTTCACTTATTAGACTCCTCGATCATTTCCTAACTACTGTCAAAAAAGTAAAAAAAAAGCCAAAACATTATTTTCATATCTTAAGGTCTTTAGGGCTTGCAAAAAAAAAAAAAACAACAACATTCTTCATGGAACAGTATCAGGGGAAAAAAATGGCAGACAGAGAAAACGATTGGAATAGTCAGGACTGTCATTGTAATAGATTCTATGAAATTCTATCAAATACAAAACATTGAGAGGAATGGAGAAAGACGGTAGGTGAAGGTGGTGGCCTATCTCTCTTTGTGCTTTTAAAAATTAACTCCTTATTAAGTTTTGTTTTCTGTCTTTAATTTCAGCACTACCTTCGAGAAAAAAAGCCACGTGATCGAATCCAACATGACGTCATCCAGTTCAGCATAGTGTGTTTTTTTCTTTTCTATTGTCCAGTGATTAATCAGTATCAATATGCATCTGGTCATAAATGTGATAGGCATACTCTATCACGTTTCACGTATCAACATTTTCCTTATCTAAAATCGATCAAGTGATTGGAGTTCTTTCTTTGAAGCATTATAAAGTACCTGTGCTTAACTCTTTGTCTCCGTAATTATTTACCACATTCTACTGAAATCAACGATGGTATCGTCAGTTAGGTAACGAAAGTTAAAGCAGATATGTCAATAGTGTGCTTAGTTATTGAAGTCACAGTAAATAGTTTAAGTTTTCCAGTTGTTTTAAAAGTGATATAAAAAATAAATCGATAATTATGTATAGGCTACGTATAGCTAGTCTTAATATACAAACTTTAAACGACATAGAGCGACGAAAATCTTTGGTGGATAAACTTAATGAACAGAATATAGATATAGCGTGTCTTCAGGAAACACTATTAGAAGGTGAAGGAAGTTTTTCACTACAAAACTATATTTTCTATTATAAAGGAGAAGAGCAACCAAGTGGAAAACCGAAATCTGGGGTGGGGTTTGTTATCAAACAAAACCTGTTGGATAAAATAGTGTACAGAGAAGGATCAACACGAACTGAAAGACTCTATCATCTGATTTTGACAATAAATGATGAATTCAATATTCATGTTATCAATGTATATGCACCACAGCAAGGTCTACCAATTGGACAAAGCTACACATTTTATTCCGACCTTAAAGGCATTGTGTGCGATATTCCTGACTCAGAAACAGTTTTCTTGATAGGAGATTTCAACGCTCATGTCGGACAAGACAGTACATTCTGGCTAAATATCATTGGGGATTTTGGATACGGGGAACATAATCCTAATGGCGTAACTCTACTGAAGTTTTGTAAACCTTTAAAACTTGCAATAGAGAATACATTTTTTGACATACCAATGGATCAGAGACATACGTTTGAAAGCACTCGGGGAAAAACACAAATAGATTTATGCATAATTCGACAAAGAGACTTGGAATTTATTTCAGAATGTCGTCCACTTAGTCATAATATAGAAAACTTGAATCATAGAATGTTAATTGTTGTTCTTGAAGGAGATGCATTAATAAAACAACAACTAAAAACTGAGAAAGCGAACGGACTATCTAGAAACGAAACGTTGTTAAAAGAGGCGGAAGTTCAAATATTTGAAATGGACATTAAGGAAACGCAAAAGTCTTTTAAAAATGCATGGGCATCATTCAAACAAAATGTCGACAACAATCTAATAAAAATTATCAAAAAAAATGAGAGAAAAATGATTTCGTCAATCTCTAAAAGAAAAGAATATTTAAAGAAGTGGGAAACTGAACCTTCTTATGATGCAAAACATAATTATAAACGTGAATATGATAAGATCTTTTCAGAATTTTCCGAAAATCATTTTCCTAAAGATGAAGCAATTCGACATGTAAGCACCAACAATGACTCAATATTTAATGATAACTTTACGAATGAGCTGGGCTTTGAAGCGTCAGATCATCCAAGTCAATGGCCTGAACTGTCACAAATATTGATAAAGGAAACCATTAACTATGTAATTAGCAACACAGGTACTAACTTGTCTATATTAAGTTTAGATGGTAAAGACCTTCAAAAATTATTTCAAACTGAAGAATGTATAAATTTATTGAGGATATGCTGGGAGCAAGGAATTATTCCAAAAGAAATTTTATATGCCGAAGTTTTTATAGGTCACGTTAAACCTGTGTCGAATACTATGTATTTGTATTCGATGTTAAGTGAAATATTCCAACATTGCATTTACAGGCAGCTGAAAGTTCTAATTAGAGAATTAGAATCAGACAACTATTTCTTCACGAGTTTCTCAAAAAGAGAGCTGCTCTTTTCCTTTACTTTGTTGCACGACTGGATTCGTGCTGCGGATAAGCCTGTATGGATTGCCTTGCTTGATTTCTCTAACTTAAAGTTATCTTCAAATACTGATGTTATTATAAATTATTTAAAAAACGAAGGCATGCCAAATCATCTAGTTCAAATTTTAAAGTTCCTTTTAGTAAAATGTGAAATTTCTACAAAATTAAACAAAACTAATGACGAAAACATTTATAAAATTGCGATGCAGTTTTTCTGGTTCATTTTGTTAAGTGAATGTTTTCCAGATAAGAATAGAAATACTGGGATAAACTTCATCAGAACAATGTCTGCAAATCCATTCAATCAGCCAAGTCCAAGTAGTCCATTACACAATCCTTTGAGGGGTTTTGTGTTCGTTGATTTAATATTATTTATGGCACACTCTGAGGAAGAATTAAACAACAATCTTATATGCTTCAAGGAAGTCATAAAGTTTCTTGATTATAAAGAATTAAAAATAACAATCTCTGCCAATAAGCCATCCAGCACTAATCAAGGATCAAGCACATTTTATTGTTTTGAAAAAGAAATCAAATTATCACCAAGTGTAAACATTATAGGGATCCCCTTTGGTTTTAGTGAGGAGATCATAGACGACAAGATTTTCTCTAGAATAGAAACTGCGCGCAAAGAAAGAAAAGGAGCACAGTATTCCATTCTGCCAAACGAAGACATTAATATTACAATAAAGCGTTACATGATCAACATCTTGGAGCCTTTATTGCTAAATCTTGATTTTTTACCAATCGATTCAACAGACAAAATATTACTCGCAAGATTTCATGACAATTTTCTGAGAGATATTGAAGGCAGAAAAATCTTTGTTAGAAAATCATCTGTCTTAGCTACAAAACGTATCTCAACCATTCTCAGTTATAAAAGACTTGTTCTTTTTGGAGATGTTTGCCGGTTGAGCGAAAATAACAATGCCAAGCGCTTACTTTTCGGTAATTTCGATAGTAGTGTCCAACCAAAAAGTTTTCTGAATCTTTGTTTCGCTGATCTAGAAAAATTCCAATTGAAATATCAGGACTGTGCAGACAAGGACAGTTGGATTCAAAAGTTAGATAGCAAACTGTCAGATCTGGAATGAACTCGTATCACTTCCTCTTCTTCCTCTTACATATAGAGTGAAATCTTGAAAGTGTTTTGTAATAATTTTTCCAGGCATATTTACGTAAACATTTACATAAATACTTATGAAAGAATATTATCTTATACAATACAAAGTTTTTTTTTCCTGGCTTACTTAGGCAACCCATACCATGTGGTGGTCAAAGAGAACAATGCAGGCAGAAGAAAAACTCCAGAGAAGAAAAAAGAAAAGGTCAATGTCCCTCTGTTTTCTTATCTATACGTCAATCATAGAAATTACTTTTTGTCAATTTATCGAAGCTAAACTCCGGCTGCCAAAACGTTCCAAATTTGAAAGCCTGAAAAATGTTCTTCAGGCTTTCAAACCAGTTTCAAACCATTGTTGATATGCCCTCTGTTATCTAACAAGAAAATGTTGGTATTGATTTTTCCGCTTTTAAATGATTTTTTTTCAAACATTCGTATGTGTTTTATAATCTTGCATCTGTCATATTTTTATGTTAGTATTTTGTTTTTGGAAAGTGAATTTTTAGCATTCGGGTGTAACCCCCTATCGAGTGTCATCCGCTGCGCCCGAACCCCTCGCACCCTCCTAGTGACGCCACTGCCAAACACTTATGTGGTGCTCCAACGTTAAAAAAAGACTAAGGAATAGGTGAAGGTTGTGTGCTTTCAAAATGAATTTCTTATTAAATCTTGTTTTCTTTCTTCAATTTCAGCACTACAAATTAAGCCACGTGATCAAATACAAAATGATGTCATCAACCAGTTCAGCATATTGTGTTTTTTTTTCTTTTCTATGGTCCAGTGATTGATCAGTATCAATATGCACCTGGTCTTAAATGTGATAGGCCTACTCTATAATGATTCAAGTATCAACAAGTTCCTAATCTAAAATCGATCATGTGATTGGTGTTCATTCTATCAAGTATTATAAATTATCTATTAATCAGATGTGTCAATAGAGTGCTTAATTCTTGGAGTGAAAGTAAATACTTTAAGTTTTTCAGATTCTTTAAAGTTGATATCGAATATAAATCAATAAATATGTTTAGGATACGCATAGCTAGTCTTAATATACAAACTTTAAACAACATGGATAGACGACTAGATTTAGTTGATAAACTTAATGAACAGAATATAGATATAGCGTGTCTTCAGGAAACACTATTTGAAGGTGAAGGACGTTTTTCAGTACAAAACTATCTCTTTTATTATAAAGGAGAAGAACAACCAAGTGGAAAACCCAAATCTGGGGTGGGGTTTGTTATCGAACAAAAACTGTTGGATAAAATAGTGTACAGAAAAGGACCAACACGCACTGAAAGAATCTATCATCTGATTCTGACATTAAATGATGAATTTAATATTCATGTTATCAATGTATATGCACCACATCCAGGTCTACTAAAAGGAACAAGCGACAAATTTTACTTGAACCTTAAAGACATTATGTTCAATATTCCTGACTCAGAAACAATTTTCTTGATAGGAGATTTCAACGCTCATGTCGGACAAAAGAGTACGTCTTGGCCAAATATCATTGGGGACTTTGGATACGGGGAACTTAATTCTAATGGCGTAACTCTACTGAATTGTTGTGAATCTTTTAATCTTGCAATAGAGAATACATTTTTTGACATACCAATGGATCAAAGACATACATTTGAAAGCACTCAGGGAAAAACACAAATAGATTTATGCATAATTCGACAAAGAGACATTAACGTTATTTCAGAATGTCGTCCACTTAGTCATAGCATAGCATACTTAAGTCATAGAATGCTAATTGTTGTACTTGAAGGAGATGCATTAATACAAAAATTACTAACAACTGAGAGGGCCAACGGATTAACAGGAAAAGAAAAGTTGTTAAAAGAGGCGGAAGTTCAAATTTTTGAACTGGACATTAAGGAAAAAAAAAATTTTAAAAATGCATGGAAATCATTCAAACAGAATGTCGACAGTACTCTGATACAAATTATCCAAAATAATGAGAGCAAAATGATTTCGTCAATCTCTAAAAGAAAAGAATATGTAAAGAAGTGGGAAACTGAACCTTTTTATAATGTAAAACATAATTGTAAACGTGAATACGATAAGATATTTTCAGAATTTTCCGAAAAACATTTTCCTAAAGATGAAGGAAAACTAGATGTAAGCATTAACAATGACTCAATGTTTAATGATAATTTTACAACTGAGCTGGGCTTCGAAGCGTCAAAGCATTTGTGTCAATGGCCTGAACTGTCACAAAAATTGATTGAGGAAACCATTAACTATGTAATTAGCAACACTAGTACTAACTTTTCCATACTAAGTTTGGATCGTCAAGATCTTTTCATATTCTTTCAAACAGACGATTGTATAAATTTATTGAGGATATGCTGGGAACAAGGAGTTATTCCAAAAGAAATTTTATATGCCGAAGTTTTTATAGGTCACGTTAAACCTGTGTCGAATACTATGTATTTGTATTCGATGTTAAGTGAAATATTCCAACATTGCATTTACAGGCAGCTGAAAGTTCTAATTAGAGAATTAGAATCAGACCACTATTTCTTCACGAGTTTCTCAAAAAGAGAGCTGCTCTTTTCCTTTACTTTGTTGCACGACTGGATTCGTGCTGCGGATAAGCCTGTATGGATTGCCTTACTTGATTTCTCTAACTTAAAGTTATCTTCAAATACTGATGTTATTATAAATTATTTAAAAAACGAAGGCATGCCAAATCATCTAGTTCAAATTTTAAAGTTCCTTTTAGTAAAATGTGACATTTCTACAAACTTAAACAAAAAGAATGACGAAAACATTTATAAAATTGTGATGCAGTTTTTCTGGTCCATTTTGTTAAGTGAATGTTTTCCAGATAAGAATAGAAATACTGGGATAAACTTCATCAGAACAATGTCTGCAAATCCATTCAATCAGCCAAGTCCAAGTAGTCCATTACACAATCCTTTGAGGGGTTTTGTGTTCGTTGATTTAATATTATTTATGGCTCACTCTGAGGAAGAGTTAAAAAACAATCTTCAATGTTTCAGGAATGTCCTAGATCAGGAATCTCTTGATTATGAAGAATTAAAGGTAACAATCTCTGCAAATAAACCATCCAGCACTATTCAAGGATCAAGCACAGTTTATTGTTTTGGAAAACAAATCAATTTATCCCCAAGTGTAAACATTATAGGGATCCCCTTTGGTTTTGGTGAAGAGATTATAGACATTTTCTCTCGAATAGAAATTGCACGCAAAGAAAAAAAAGGAGCACAGTATTCCATTCTGCCAAACGAAGACATTAATATTACAATAAAGCGTTACATGATCAACATCTTGGAGCCCCTATTGCTTAATCTCGATATTTTACCAATCGATTCAACAGATAAAACATTACTCACAAGATTTCATGACAATTTTCTGAGAGATATCCAAGGCAGAAAAATCTTTGTTAGAAAATCATCCGTCTTAGCTACAAAACGTATCTCAACCATTCTCAGTTATAAAAGACTTGTTCTTTTTGGAGATGTTTGCCGGTTGAGCGAAAATAACAAAGCCAAGCGCTTTCTTTACGGTGATTTCGACAGTAGTGACCAACCAAAAAGTTTTCTGAATCTTTGTTTCTCTGATCTAGAAAAATTCCAATTGAACTGTCAGGACTGTGTAGACAGGGACAGCTGGATACAAAGGTTAGATAGCAAACTGTCAGATCTGGAATAAACTCTTATCACTGTTACATATACAGTAAAATCTTGATAGTGTTTTGGGATAACTTTTTTAAGACATTTACATAAATACTTATGAAAGAATATTATCGTACAACACAGGCGTTACTTTAAAACAAAAAAGATTATTACGTCCTACGCGTCATGTATGTCATGCATGTTAACCAATGACTTAATTCTGACAAGTCACTTCTTTTCCTGGCTGACTCAGGCAACCCATTCCATGTTCTTATACAAAAAATAAATAAGCACTGAGAAAGCAAAAGAATATCTGGAGAAGAAAAGTTGTTTAAAGAGTAGGAAGCTCCAAGATTAAATTGCGTATCACTAATATATTCAGCGATATAGTGTATTAGATGCATATATATGCATGCCTATGTGTTAGATAAAAAGATTAGATGATGAAATGATAAGGGGATGAAATGACCAGGCGATGAAATGACCAGGGGATGAAATGACCAGGAATGAAATGATCAGGGGATGAAATGACCAGGGGATGAAATGACAGAAATGAAATGACCAGGGGATGAAATGACCAGGGGATGTAATGACCAGGG
>JADKLZ010079391.1:1085943-1097811 GCA_021533235.1 Biomphalaria straminea
CTGTCTGTCTGTCTATCTATCTATCTATCTGTCTGTCTGTTTGTCTGTCTGTCTATCTATCTGTTTATCTGTCTATCTATCTATCTATCTATCTATCTATCTATCTATCTATCTGTCAGTCTGCCTGTGTGTCTGTCTGTCTATCTATCTATCTATCTATCTAGCTATCTATCTACCTATCTGTCTGTTTTTCTGTCTGTCTGTCTGTCTGTCTATCTATCTATCTGTCTGTCTGTTTGTCTGTCTGTCTGCCTATCTATCTGTCTATCTGTCTATCTATCTATCTATCTATCTATCTATATATGTAAAAAGCTGCTTTGGCTTATTTATTTTACGCCTAAACTAAGAGCTGACGACTAGGACTTTGTCTATACAGTGCGAATCCTTCCGTTCAAGTTGTCAATGGTCTCACCGAGCAAAGTGTACAGATATTGGCTCCTATTAAAGAACGATCCGTTTTACTTAATTTTGGCTATCAGAGAGAGGCGTATGGATTTTATTTATTAAGGTAGGAAAATTCATCCATCTATCCATACATCTCTTGGCGAGGTGGCTGAGCGGTAAAGCGCTTGGCTTCCGTACTGGAGGTCCCGAGTTCGAATCCCGGTGAAGACTGGGATTTTTATTTCGGGATTTTCGGGCGCCCTTGAGTCCACCCAGCTCTAATGGGTACCTGACATTAGTTGGGGAAAAGTAAAGGCGGTTGGTCGTTGTGCTGGCCACATGACACCCTCGTTAACCATTGGCCACAGAATCAGATGACCTTTACATCATCTGCCCTATAGACCACAAGGTCTGAAAGGGGAACTTTACTTTTTTTTTATCCATACATCTATCCATTTATTCATCCATCCATCTATCCATCCATCTATCCATCCATCTATCCATCCATCCATCTATCCACTATTATGACATGATTAGAATATAGATTTATTTCGGGAGTAATTAGGGGATAAGTTTTCATTAGTGACGGAAGTGACGAAGAGTTACATTAAAAAATAGGAACGATAGGTTGATGCTAACAACAACAAGACGCTATTTTAAGATACAAGACAGACGCTAGAATCGAACGACAACGACGGGTCCCTTCTTGAGTATTAAAATTCATTTATCGTTGAAGCAGCGTCGACTTACTATATTATTGTTCGGCCTTCGTTGGTGTTTGAGTTGTGTGACAATTACCTCCTGTACAACACCGCGAATAGGCCCACAACACCACCCATCCATCCATCCCTCCATCCATCTATCCATCCATCCATCCATCTATCCATCCATCCATCCATCCATCCATCCATCCATTCTATATATAAGCTACTTATTTCGGTTTAGGGGTCTTGCGATATATGGGTTAAGCAATGGACTCATTAAAACTGGGTTAGCTCAAGGGCGTCCAAAAAAAATATCGAATTGAATCTCATTCTTCCTCCAGATTTGAACTCGAGATAACTTCGAAAGCCCAGTTCTTAACCACTCAACCACCATGACCCATGTATATGTTTTGTTTAATTAGTTCAGTTACAAACATATCATTATGGCGTATTACCCACGATATTTTTATGCATAATTACTCACACTACATACATTTACATAGATAATTGATAAATATATATACTGAAGTATCTAGGACACAGGGTACTACGCCACGTTTAGGCGCTTAGTAAACACAACTCTGCTCGAGTCAGGTGTCGAACCACGAGCCCCCCTTCATAGGTAGCAAAGCCAAGTCCAAGCGTATTTAGCCTCTTGACCACGCTGACCAAGCCCTCTATCTATCCTCTTTCGTGGTCAAAGATAAACATAAGTGTCATTTCCTATAAACTCGATGATAGCAATTAAGTCAGATTCTCGCTTTAAAAATCCGGCCGCATAAGTGCAGCGGCGTAGCTAGGGTGGGGGAGGAGGGGGAGAATTTCCAAATCCCCCGGGCCCCCACTTGAGAAGGGCCCCAAAATGAATGTTTTTTTTACATTAAAAATCAAATATAGTGCAAAATGCAGGGACCCCCAAAGATGTCAAGCCCCCCGGGCCCCCAAACGATGGAAAATTCCCAGCTACGCCCCTGCATAAGTGGTATAGTAAGTTGGATCTACTGCAGATAGGCCTGCTTCGTTTCTCAGCCTGTTGTTGTCTCTGCGTTCTCTCTTGCTAGCCATTCTCTTTGCCTCGTATCTACAGACTCAGCCACGCAAGGCATCACGCCATGAGGAGCGATCGAGAGCTTGTGCAGTGGCGTAGATAGGGTGGGGGGTAGGGAGAACTTTAACATCTTACCAGGCTCCCACTTAAGGGGGTGGCCCAAGTAGGTGTTTTTTTTTACAGTAAATATTAAATGTTACGAAAAATGCAGGGGCCCCCAAAGAGGCAAATCCCCTAGCCCCCAAATGATGAAAAATTCCTAGCTACGCCCCTGAGCTAGTGTTTCTCGGCCGTCAATGTCCAACATCACACAAATTGAGAGCACTTATAAGGGTTTCTTTGTAACGCTTGTGTTGCCCCCCTCCTCCCCTCCCCTCAGAGAGCCACCGTACAAATAGCTCGCTTGGGAAGGCGCTTTTCTGGCATACAGACTGTATGTACCCCCTCGTCATTAGTTAATGGGACATTTTGATGTGGCGTGGATACAGTTCGTATGTGATTCCAACGTCTGATATGTGGTCGACCCAGTTTACATACACAAGAAACATATGGTTACATAAAATTACTATAATACATGTATACAAGTTATTTAATTTTAATATTTAACAAGATTACAAAGAGAGTTTGTGTGATACACAAACTCAGAGGCGGCCCCCGTCGAAGTCGGATCCCTGTCAGATCCGCCTATTCGCAAGATGTTTCGGATGTTCCTTCTAAGTCCCTGGCTCAATTCCTGTATGCTCCCATCCTTAAACTATCGCAATATTTCTGAAAGAACAGTAAAGGTTAAATCATATTTTCAAAAGCCTTTAGTGTTTTTTTCTAACCGTGACGGACAGACCAACCAACAGATAAAACGCACAAAAATATGCTTGTTTCATTCTAATGGGTGCACTAAACAATTTTTTTTTTTAAAATCAGATTTTTAAAAAAAATTAAGAAATTGGTTTAGAATCAAGTCATTTCCGGGCTTTACGCTAGTACACGAGAGCCGCTGCTAAAAGTTCATTTTAAAAAATGTGGGTGATGACTATTTATACAGAGCATTTCTTATAGTAACATTTCCTCCCTTACATTTACGTAATTGTTTTAGAATTTGTGTTTTGTTATTAAGAAATCGCTTGCATAATTAATTTTATAAATTTAAACGGTTTGCTTTTAGAAAACTAAAAGTAGCCATTGCAACTTAACTTTTCAAGCCGCATTTAATGGTGAAAAAATATTTTTCGTATCTCTTCTAGTTTTGGCGCTCTGAGTCTGACAGTTGGACAGACGGACAGACAGACAGAAATTCATTTTAAAAAATGTGCGTGATATCTACATGCCAAGAGCATTTTTTCTAGTAACATTTCCTCCCTTACATTTACGTAATTGCTTCACAATTGGTGTTTTATTATTGAAAAATCGCTTGCATAATAATTTTTATAAATTAAACGGTTTGCTTTTAGAAAACTAAAAGTAGCCGTTGCACCTAAACTTTTTAAGCCGCATTTAATGGTGAAAAAATATTGTTCATATCTCTTCTAGTTTCGGCGCCCTGAGTGTGACAGACGGACAGACGGACAGACGGACAGACGGACAGACGGACAGACGGACACTTTGCACAAACCTAATAGCGGCTTTTTCCCCTTACGGGGGCCGCTAAAAATGGGAAAATCCAGTATGGTTTTAATTAACCACATATGTAAAGCGAGGAATATTACCCCATTACCCTATGCAACCCATAGGCTCATTTGTTTGTATGGCAGATGGTTAACGTCTTGTAGCCAGTGCATCGACCAACAACCTTTACTTTCCCCCTACTAACGTCAGATACCCATTAGAGTGGGGCGGTCTTCATCATCATCATCATCATTGGCCTCCTTAAGTCGTAGAACGACTCCAGTAGAGACACTCCATTTTTACTACTCTTACTATTTTAATTATGAATAGACTTTGATTTTAATTATTTAATTGTATAGGATTTGGCCCTTGTTTTGTAAAGGGAGAGTAGTCCTTAAGGGACTGCGGGCACGACATGACCTGAATTGTGCCGATGTGCCTAAAACCAAAACCAACCAACCAACCACAAGTATCGCAGGTAAATGTGGTCTTCGCTACAGTGGTAGAGGAGCTGGCCATTTTCCGCGTTGTCCGCTTTTCTTCCAGAGCTTAGGCCCATGCTCTTTCGCTGTCCATAGCTTTCTTGGTAACTGTCTCTCTCCATCTGGTGCGGTGTATAGCTATGTCTTTCCACTGGCCAGTATTGATGTTCGCTGATTTGAGATCACGTTTTATTACATCTATGTAACGGAGGTGGGGGCGGTCTCAGGGGCGTCGTAAAAAAATATCCGATTTTTAAAATCCCGGTAGTCCCAGAGATTCAAACACGATAGCTCTCTGTTCAGAAGCAACTCAGCCACCAAGGCCAAGCTTATCAATGCTCTTAAAAAAATGTAATATATACATGACCTCTGACCTCCGCTATACGAAGTCTAAGTACAACCCGACTTTTACATTGTTTCTTTTAGTGAAGAGTCCTGGAGCTTACAGCTCTGCACTGAGAATGTCCGGGCGTCGTCTTTTTCAGGTAGGCATAATTTCAGTGGCGAATCCATGATGGGGGGATGGTGGGGATGTCAGATCATTTTTTTATCCATTGAATGCACGAGACGTTTCTAACATATTGTTGATGTTTTTGTAATTAAAAAAAAATTTTTATTAAAATTTATATTATATATTTCATAATATAATTTTAAATATAATTTGTCCTTTTTTAAATGATGTATATCAGTGATGCCCAAACTAGGGCCCACGGACCAGATCCGGCCAGCAAAGTGGTTCAGACCGGCCCGCCAAATAATCAGTAAAAAATGTAGAAAATAAAAAAAAAATGGAAAAAGGAATTTTCCCCATGTTAGAACTAGTTAGAACTCTTTCTCTTTTTTCTTTGATGGATATCATTGTAATCTATTGTCTTGTAATATTCATATTTTTTTTTGTCTATAAGAAAACTTTTTTTTTGGCGACAAGAATGGACAGTTGTTTTAGAGTTCTGATCCATTCCGCGGCTGTTTTGAGCTAGCCGTGTCTTTGACATCTCATGTGTGTAATGCAGCGCATCTTTTCTGCACCATTCTGGTTCGGGTTCTTCTGACATCAACATGATTGGTGCCGTACAATGCAAACTTTGTACGTTAATGAAATAGGAGTCGAAGAAACGAAAAATGGATGTTGAAACTTCCAGGAAAAGTGGATAGATCTTTTTTTTGTGTGTGGAACATAAGATAACATTTTTTATTTGAACAGAGAGTGTCTGTTTTAAAGAATATAACATAAAAGGCATTCTAAAACAAACCATTACAAAAATATGGTGTCATTGTTGGTTTTAGCCGCTATGAAAAGATCACTAAGTTACGCCTAGAGTTGAGCAATAAGCGAAAATATTTACCAAGAAGAAAAATGAATCGGCTGTCATGGAGACTACAGAGACTGCTCACACTTTAAGACGAGAAATGAAGCATAAAAAAGTACTTGCTAGCAGTAATGGAATCTAATCGGCCTGAAAAAAATTAAATGGAAGCTGTCAGCCTTTCTGCAATGACAAAACAACAACAACAATAAAAAAAAAAGCATAGTTAACTATGAGCAACGCTTAATCGATTCAAACTCTTCCCGTACCCCTGGAGTAGGCTAACCCCAGTTTGGGAACACTTGACTAAAAAATATGTTTCTGTTTGATATTGTTACCAGGATACAAGCTTAAGGGGACCAGCCCGTATGGCGTCATTACCGGAAGTTGTTTCGATGAAGAGCTGTATCTCGCTTCTGGCCGAGGCTGTAGGCCAGACGTCAGCTTAGGTAAGTTCTTAAGTATTCTCAACAGTACTTTACAAAAGTACACAGTACAGTACACAGTATGGATGGCTGCCTGGTCGAGCGGTTTGCACGCTGGACTGTAGCTTTGATTTATCCATGGTCCTGGGTTCAAACCCTGCCCGCTCCCATCCCCGTCGTCCTGCGGGAGGTTTGGACTAGGAAGTAACTACTGAAGGAACATCCGAAACATGTAAAACAAAAAAATCGAGGGAGTTAGGAGGTACTCTAGAGTTACAACGATGTGCCATAGTACTCTACTCTCAACGTTTGCATTTTTTATTTGCAAATTGCAACACAATGTTTTTTCAACGCATCTCGGCAATAAATCCACAGTACCTTAAGTGTTACACAGTACTCTAATGGTACTCTAGCGCAACCAGATTACGCCACAATACGCTATAGTACAATGCGGTAGGCCCTACTCTATAGTACAATAAAGTAATTACATTATTGAAAGACTAAAACATGCCAAAGTATTGCAAAGTACACTATAGTATAGCAGTACAACCCATTATTCACATTTTTTTACTACCTTTACTAATTTAACTGTGAATAGACCTTCTAGTATATAGAAGTCTATTTATAAGCGCTGGTTATCGGTGTGTTTGTGTTCTTTCGTGTGTGAATGTTGTTCGTATGTGCATCTATATCGTAAATCTACATTGTTATTGTACAGTAGTTACGCTGAGGTTGTCAATTGTAGCCAAAACAATTTTCCATTTGTTTGGATCAATACAGTTATCTTATCTTAATGATTTACTTAACTATATACAATTTAGAACTTGTGTTATTAAGAAAGATTAACCCTTGAGGGATTATGTGTTCTTTCGTGTGTGAATGTTGTTCGTATGTGCATCTATATCGTAAATCTACATTGTTATTGTACAGTAGTTACGCTGAGGTTGTCAATTGTAGCCAAAACAATTTTCCATTTGTTTGGATCAATACAGTTATCTTATCTTAATGATTTACTTAACTATATACAATTTAGAACTTGTGGTATTAAGAAAGATTAACCCTTGAGGGATTATGGGTACGACATGACCTAAAGTGTGCCGATGTGCCAAAAAACAAAAATACAAATACATTACAACATTACAATACAATTCAATATAATGCAAATGGAAACGCACATCGCACTGTGATAAACTAAATTTTTACTCAGTACTGCAACCTATTGCTGCTACAAAAAGCTACAGTATCCTATAAAACACTAAATCACTCCTTATTTCTCCATAATAACCCCCCCCCCCAAAAAAAAATGCTCGAAAGTACTGAA
This sequence comes from Biomphalaria straminea, assembly GCA_021533235.1. NCBI lineage: Eukaryota > Metazoa > Mollusca > Gastropoda > Planorbidae > Biomphalaria > Biomphalaria straminea. Next base: position 1,093,217 of record JADKLZ010079391.1, read on the forward strand.
AAATTCCACAACACTTTTCATGATACTTTAATACCACACACTCATAAAAGATCCTCTGCAGTGCACCTTAATCAATTTCAGCACCACATTAAATGCAAAGTATAATAGAGTACTCTACTACGCAATGATTTTATTTTTATATATAAAAAAACTAATTCTAGTAAGAAATATTCGGAGTTTATATTACTTTCTTGGATAGGGATTTTTATTTGATATAAATTGTAATCTATAATTTTTTTTGAACCTAATTATAAATATTATTAAGCTTTTGAACTAAATTATAATAGTAATTAATTTTTTAACCAAATTATAACAATAATTATCTATTACACGAAATTATAATAGTAATTGACCGTTTAGTTAACTTTTGAAGATAATTATACAAATAATTCAATTTTGTTTGACAGACATGCTCTTTCCAATCTCCGAATACTCCACAAAATTCATTGTTACCAACCCTGCGAAATTCGATGGACACTTAAAGATCGTTGTCGCCAAAGCGAAAACTCAAGTCTTTATCGACGGCCAAACAATCAACAAGGACTTTACTTCGAAGCACGACTCAGAGTTGATAAGTGTAAGCACAAAATAATTTCATTTTTTTAATGTCACGAAACGTACGTGTCAAGGTTGCCACAGAGATATACGCTGGAATTTTGTTTGACACTATGGCTTCTAGTAGCTGCGAGTTTCTACACAGAAGGTTAGATAATGTAAAGGTGATATGGAGTTTTTGTGTATGTGTGTTTCTATGGTAGCAGGAATAAGAAGCTAGTGATTGGTTGTGAAAGATGCAAGATAGATGGCATTGTCGTCAACGCAGGGGCGTAGCTAGGGATTTGAAGACCCCGGGGAGGATTGGCTTCTTTGGGGACCCTTGCATTTTGACATTTGATATCATGACATGGGATAATGTACTTAATAAATATATAACCCTACATTCAAATTGGTACTGTAGATCAGAAAAAGCCATCGTAAATGCTGTTGTTTATTGGCGTAACAAAGTACAGGTGAGAAATCTCAATTCATATCGCTTTACGTCGTGCTTTCTGTGCAGCAAATGCAACTAAAACATCATCTACATCGATTGTGTCTAGTATTTGAGACTCCACTGACATTAAAGCATGCTAAGCCTTTCTGGCGTCATTGTGCTCGTGAGATAGTTTTGAATTGTGTTGAGCTTTGAGGATGAGCTCCCACATGACGCAATGGAAGTTGCCTGAGTTAGCAGTATTCGAATGGATGTAGCCAGATTTGAGCATACATTATTACCATATGAAGCCAGCTTCGTGAATATGTTCAATTGGTAATTGTGGCGCTGGTTCGTTGATGAAAAGTGTCCACGCATCAATGACATCATCAAACAAGCGATTTGCCTGTATTTCATCATACAAACAAGAAAAAAGTATGCAGTTTTTTTTTTCATTAGCGGGTAATCATCCATGGAATTTTTATTTCGGACACTTAATTGCCCCCCCCCCCCCCCCCTCCAGGGGGGGGGGGGGGGGAATTTAAAAATTCCCCCCCCCCTTCCCCCCCCCCCCTTAGCTTCGCCACTGCGTCAACGGTCTTAGTAAAGACGACTCTAGAACCTTAGACCGAAAAGAAGTGTTTTTCAGATTAGTCAGATTCTGTTGAAAAAAAAAATTACTAAAGTCAACAATATTTATTTCATTTATTTTCAAATTAGTTTTGTGTATATTATAATAAACTAGTCGACCGGCGGCATATCATACGCCGCTATTTTCCAAGGCAGGCCTTAGGCACTGCAACATATGTGACCACAGTGGGTATCGCACTTTCTTTGGACCCGTGCTTATTTTTAGGTGTATAAATTATTAAATTGAACCATTTTATAAAACATAACAGATTTCCCGCGGCCTCTATTGATTGACCAGGAGCCCCCTGGAAATCTCCTGAAATGTTATTAAATGCTATGCCGCCGGTCGAAAAAGTCCTGGAAATTTCCGGACATTATTAAAATCTTTTTAAAGTAAAAAAAAAATGCTATGCTATTTTGTGAATGAAAATAGTGCGGATTTGGATATATTATTTCCCATTCACAACTTGTGGCGCCATGGGATCTTCCCAATTGCTTGATATAAGTAAAGCGAATGCTTGAATTCATGAATGAAAAATACTATGAATAGAGTAAAAAAAAAATGGCTAATTGACCTTAATTTACGCGATATTAAGAATATAGCTGCACTCATGTAACAATGGTTTAGAAAAACAAATTTGAATGTTAATTTGATTAAATGGACTATAATTAGTAGGCTATGTTCATGTTCAAAATCATAAAACTATATTTGCGAAGAGTAGTTCTATAATCTTCTTAGAGTTGAATTCAAGTTTTACTATTTAGATCTAGATCTAGATCTAGGAATAGAGAGATAAGTTACCTTTCGTAATCATGTCTAATGAACGAATTTACGTAATTAAAGTACTTTCTAAAGTGAAACCTGAAAGTATACTCTATCTGTGTATTGTTGTTCTAGTTTCAATAGTCTAACGACACAATAATCTGGAAATACTTTTAATAATATGACAATAATCTGAGAAGAAGAGAATTATGTAAACACCACTTTCATTCACACCGCGTGCGTGCGCCATGGGATCTTCCCCTTACTTATTTATCTCTTGAACCTTTGAACTTTGAGGAGAAGAGAATTATATAAACCCATAGACATATATATATAGACTGGCAGATGAAGAACAAATTATTCCACATTCATTCACAAAATAGCGTTGCGCCGCATGCTATGCTATTTTGTGAATGAAATAGTGCGGATTGGGTCCATTCACACCGTGGTGCGTACGCCAGGGGATCTTACCTATTTACTCGTTGTTGTTGTCTGACCTAATTCTTTGTGGATTATATATATAGATGTTTTATTGAGTATCGCTCACAAGATAGTCATTAAGTCATTTTAAGTTAAATTAGTTAAGATGTACTACGCCTATAGTGGTTTAGTTGTCTACCAGCACTCCAGCAGTTTGGTGCTAAAACGTTAACCACTGTGAACAAGGAAAGGGAGATAATTAGAGATTTAATACAGTGACCACATTCAACTTCTACAGTTTTTAAGATTCAAAAACTATAAATAGAGGATACATGCTAATATCAGGGCTCATTCGGTCCATAAGTTTTAAACTCTATGCAAAGTCTAATTTTTGAAAATCTATTTAATTAGAATTTTTTAAAGAGTATTATTGCTTTAAAGGTAGTGTTAACATAACATTGTAATAGCCTGCAGGAAGGCAAATCAACGAGGGCAGGTTGGCATTTCCAAATACGCACAAGCACATAATAACATTGTTCGCCACCTTAAGCATAGTTTCAGCTCTAGCTCTTGGGCATAAGGCAATATCATATGTATCTCTACATCACTACATTCCTTCAGACTCTAGTCTCTAACTGTACACGAGCTAGAGCGCACCTTCTGCACTAACTTGAATGACGGTGTGCAACGCAGGGTTATAACATCGCTCCATTCTCTACGAGAGTTCGTCCCGAACACTATCTGGAGCAGTTTTTATCAATTTAGGCGGAAATCGATCGATGGGAAATTACAGACGATAAAGACATTGTCGTTGATTTCACCTCATTAAATAAAATTTATGTTTAATTTTATAAAGTTAGCTTTTGTTTTTTTGTTAAATACCAAATAAAACATATTCTGATAATAAACAACAAAGCTATTGAAACTTAATCATAGCATGGCAGTGAAATAGTAATGAGCACAATGAAGAATTCTGTCGAAACGTGGAAATACTATTACAGAGAGAAAGAGTTAATATCCACTTGTATGGGTGCAGATGATGTAAAGGTCATTTGGTTCTCCACTTGTAGAGTAAGTCTAGTTAGTCCAACTCATTTACTTGAAACTTTTCTTTTACTATTTTCATCACCAGCTTGACGATGAGGAAATGGTGGGACCACATTTCATTATGTCAACAGGGGAGATAACTGTTGCGCTCTACGTCATCAAATCTTGCATGTTTTATACTTTCATAGAGATTGCGTCCACCATCTTTGTACCTACTGGATTGTACACGGATAACTATTACTGGACGTAAGTAGTAATACTGGGTGTAAGTAGTAATACTGGACATAAGTAGTAATACTGGACGTAAGTAGTAACACAGGGCGTAAGTAGCAATACTGGACGTAAGTAGTAATACTGGACGTAAGTAGTAATACTGGACATAAGTAGTAATACTGGACATAAGTAGTAATAATGGACATAAGTAGTAATACTGGACATAAGTAGTAATACTGGACGTAAGTAGTAACACAGGGCGTAAGTAGCAATACTGGACGTAAGTAGTAATACTGGACGTAAGTAGTAATACTGGACGTAAGTAGTATTACTGGATGTAAGTAGTAATACTGGACATAAGTAGTAATACTGGACGTAAGTAGTAACACAGGGCGTAAGTAGCAATACTGGACGTAAGTAGTAATACTGGACGTAAGTAGTAATATTGGATGTAAGTAGAAATACTGGATGTAAGTAGTAATACTGGACATAAGTGGTAATACTTGACATAAGTAGTAATACTGGACATAAGTAGTAATACTGGACATAAGT
>JADKLZ010079391.1:1106138-1116908 GCA_021533235.1 Biomphalaria straminea
CAATGGTCATCTGTTTTTGTGGCCCACTGTTAACGACGGTGTTATGAGGCCAGCACAACCTCCCCCCACATGGCACGTACTTATTAGAGTTGGGTGGACTCAGAGGCGCACTAAACGTTCCAATATTAAAAATCCCATTCTTCACCAGGATATGAACCATTGATCCCTTGTATCTTATATATAAAAGGAAAAGTAAGGCGTATGTATGTATGAGCCGAATGGAAATCAAAACCGTTTGACCAATCTTGATAAAACTTGGTAGAAATGTTCCTTGGGTACTAACATAGGCCATAGTGTATGTATTGTAGCCCTAAAACAAACTTAAGACCCTAAAAACAAAAATTTGACCAAGTCTATTACAGTGATACTATTTTATGGATCTAGGCTTTGTTTACAAATGTTGAGACATGAGAAAAGATCGAAAGGATTTAGATCTAGATCTAAGTTTAAGAAATACACTTTGCACTTATAGATTTTTACTTTGACGCATGAAAATACGAAATATAGTCTAATGATTTAATAATTTAACAAAATTAAGCTTCGAATTTGTGTTTCAAAAGAATTTTTACATAAATTCGTTCTTTGTATCTGCGAATATAAAAATCCTGTTGAACATACTTTCATTAGACATTACCGAAATGTTACACATCTCCCTATTCATAGATTGACCTAGATTCTAGATCTAGGCATTCTAGGTCTAAAACTGTAATTCAACTAAAAGATGATATAACTTCTCTTCGCAAAGATAGTTTTAAGCTTTAACACATAAATATACTAATTATAGTCGGATGGCTGCCTGGTCGAGCGGTTTGCACGATTTACCGATGGTCCAGGGTTCAAACTCTGCCCGCTCCCATCCCCCGTCGTCCTGCGGGAGGTTTGGACTAGGAAATAACTATCTTCAACTCTGAAGGAATTTCCGAAACATGTAAAACATTTTACAAACATTTTATAGTCCATTAATTTCATATTTTAATCAAAATAACATTGAAATTTGTTTTTTAACGCATTTTACATGATTGCAACTATTACCTAATATCGCGTAAATTAAGGTCAAGTTCCTATTTATAGCTCAATTCATGATTCTTTTTTAACGTGAATTCACGCATTCGCTTTAATTTAAACATTATTATTTTCTTTAATTATTTCTAATGCACTATATCACTGACTACATCAGCAATACGCAAATTAAGACCCGCGGGCAGAGGGTAATATCTGTCTAGTTAGATATATAATAGATAGATAGATAGATAGATAGATAGATATACTTAGATACAGATAGATAGATAGATAGATAAATAGATAGATAGATAGATAGATAGACAGATAGACAGATAGATATAGATAGATATAGATAGATATAGATAGATATAGATAGATATAGATAGATATAGATAGATATAGATAGATAGATATAGATAGATATAGATAGATAGATAGATATAGATAGATATATATATATATATATATATATAGATAGATAGATAGATAGATAGATAGAAAAATAGATAGATAGATAGATAGATAGATAGATAGATAGATAGATAGATAGATAGATATTCCTATACTGAAAGACAGATACATAGATAGAAACATAAGTTCCCCTTTCAGACCTTCTGGTCTATAGGGCATCTGATTCTGTGGCCTACGGTTAACGAGGGTGTCATGTGGCCAGCAAAACTACCAACCGCCTCTTCCCAAACTAACTTCAGGTAACTTAGAGGCGTCCGCATATCCTGAAATAAAAAATCCCAGTGTTCATCAGGATTCGAACCCCGCACCCCGGATTAGTAGCAAAGCGCTTCACCGCTCAGCCACCTCACCTCCAGAGAGAAACATACAGAAAGATAGATAGATAGACATACAGACAGATCGATCGATCGATATAGAAAGATTCATATTCTTACAGTTGATTGAATGGGTGGAATGTTTATGTTTGGTACATAAGTTGCTATATTTTTAAAGTCAGCATCGTCGGCAACCTTCCTGGATACTTGCAACATTCTGACGAAAACTCCCTGACTATAGCTCCCAGGGGTGGGGACATATTTACCAACGTCACATGTAATTTCAAAACGATCTTCGTGTTCGATGTATTGTTTGTTGATAATATCATCTGAAACATTATGCATGATATTTATCAATAATTTATCTTTTAAACAAAGTATTAAATAATTCTTGTATTACCTACGAGTCATTATCTTAATCTTATCTTCTTCCTATACAATACAGACGTTACTTCAAAAAAGAAGATGATTACGTCCTACGCGTCATGCATTCAGTCATGCATATTAAACAATGATTTACATTCTGCCAAGTCACTTGTTTTCCGGGCTAGCTCAGGCAATCCATTCCATGCTCTAATAGCGCTAGGGTAGAAGGAGCTTTTGTACAAATTTGTCCTTGCATATGAAACACGGAATATGCCTTTTTCTTTGTGTCTTTCTGAGTATTTTATTAAATTTTGTTTTTGAATTTGAAGATTATGGTTCAGTGTTTTATGTATAATTTGCTACTTTACTTTTGAGTCTTCTGTCCTGAAGGCTTTCTTAATTTAGTGATTTTACTAAAGGTGTTACTCTAGTCAAATGTGAATATTGATTTGTTATAAATCTCACTGCTCTATTTTGTGTCTGTTCCAGTTTCTTAATGTTTTCTTGAGTTGAGGGGTACCAGACAGATGATGCATATTCTATTATAGGCCTAACCAAGGTTAAAAAAACATTTTAGTCTTATGTTCTTATTTGATTTATAGAAATTTCTTTTAATAAGCCCTAATGCTTTGTTTGATATATTACAGTTTGTTGAAAAATAATTAGAGTTTGAGTTTTGAGTCTACGCACATCGGCATAATTTAGACCATGTTGTTCCCGTGGTGCCCGTGCCCGTGTCCTTTAAGGATTTCTCTCCCTTAAAAAATAAGTAGAGACTGTTGTCTAGGTCTTGTCTTTAGTGTGTATCGACTGCCAGCTTTAAAACTCTTCATTCAAAGATAAGCACATTTCCAATTTACTAAGAACACGAAGAGAACTGTTAAGTCCTATCCTCCCTATGATAGGCCATCCGCTCAGGGGCGTAGCTAGGAATTTTCCATCGTTTTGGGGGCCGGGGGGCTGGACCTCTTTTGGGGCCCCTGCATTTTGATTATATTAATGTTTGAAAGTAAAAAAATACTCATTTAGGGGCCCATTCAAGTGGAGGCCTGGGGGGGGGGTTCAAATTCTCAGCCCTCCTCCCCCCCCACCCTAGCTACGCCACTGAAGCCGCTTTACTTGGCATGGGTTGGTTTGGCCAGATGCAGATAGGACTTCTTCTTCTCTCAGCTTCTTATTGGTTCGGCGCTCTATCGCCCTGGCCACTCTCCTCGCTTCGTATCTCATGACTCCTACACTCCTTCACTCAATATGTAGCGATCGAGAGCTAGTTCTTCCCAGCCGTGAATGTTAATATCACACTCCTTGAAGGTGCTCTCAAGGGCGTCTTTATAACGCTTGTATTGCCCCCCCCCCCTCACACTAAGCCATGGGCGAAGTCATGGGCGAAGTCAAATAGATAGCACGCCAAACTGACATTAAGATGTCTGGGAGTTAAAACTCAAGTTTGGATGGGCTAAGATGTCTGGAAGTTAAAACTCAAGTTTGGATGGGATAAGATGTCTGGGAGTTAAAACTCAAGTTTGGATGGGCTAAGATGTCTGGGAGTTAAAGCTCAAGTTTGGGTGGGCTAAGATGTCTGGGAGTTTAAAGTCAAGTTTGGATCGGCTAAGATGTCTTGGAGTTAAAGCTCAAGTTTGGATGGGCTAAGATGTCTTGGAGTTAAAACTCAATTTCGGATTGGCTAAGATGTCTGGGAGTTAAAACTCAAGTTTGGATGGGCTAAGACCTTAACCTGGGTAACGACTATCGTCAAGTTTCTTTACGCAAACCTTTGGTATACAAGGCACAGGAGTTAATTAGGTTAGTGTAGGTTAGGCTCAGTCTATCAGAGGCGTAGCCAGCAATGTGTGATTAGTGCGAGCAGCATAGAGTGTCAAGTAGTGGAAGGGCATCAAGCTTTCCTTTAGTATGTAGTTATTGCCTCTTCAACTGATCCTTTCAATTAAACATTTTACATACATGAACAAACTAAAAGTATTGTATTTGAATTGTTAACTTTAAAAATATTTTCTAGTTTGTTCATCTCCTAGTCTTGTTTAGATTAAATGTAATAAAACATTTTTAATAAAATTTACTGGATTTATTAAAAATATATGAAGCAGGTTCGGACTGGCTATATGGGCATTTGGTCCCATGTCCCATGGTCGGTACCCAAATAAGTAAGGCTACAGAAATGACCGCATCGATGCCACTATGGCACTTATCAAATTGTTAAATGTTTTATAATATTCTTCTAGAAGAACCCTTTGTACGTCGTGTTTAAAAACAAATCATTCACAGACTCTACAGTGTAATACTATTTATATTTAACACATTTTCCGAACCAAATTTAATAGCCTTCATTTGAAGACATCACTATTAGTAGGCTTCATTCTTTTAGGGCCTACACACCTAGCTTGGCTACCTAGAAGGGAGCTCGTGGTTCGACACCCGACTCGGGCAGAGTTGTGTTTACTGAGCGCCTAAAGGCAGCACGGAAAACCAACTTCTAGATACCCCCCCCCAACTGGTCCACAAATGAGATTGAACCAAAGCGCTCTGAGCATGCTATAAGCATGAAAGTTGCGCTATATAAGTGCAATAATAATAATAATAACATAAGGCCTATATTTCTTATAAAGATATAGAGTTCACTGTATTCATACCTATCGATACATTATCAAACTTAACATAATGCTTTTTAGAACATATAGGCCTAGAAAAGGATGCCCACCACATAATATAGAACTTGTGACCTATTACGACACCTAGTCCGCCCCTGCAATGAAGGCAATACACTCACTGTATTTTGCACATTTATAAACATTATACTTACTCCTTGCAGATGATAGGACCACACAATCAAGTAATATGATTAGCAGCATCATTGTTAGAAACTGGCTCAAAGTTTGTTCAAACTCGAAGGTACTTAATTATGTTCCTTTCATAGAGCTATTTACACATCTATGATTGAAAGGTAACAATATTATGTCAAATATAAAACAAAGTTGTTAGATTAACTTTGCTATAATCAAAAACTCGAGTCTCGACTCCTCGTGAAATAGATATATATGATATTTGATATTTTGGGGTTTTGGCATATTGTCACAATTTAGGCCATGTCGCGCCTATAATTCCTTAAGGGTCATTGCCCCATCATATCTCCAGAGCTAAGTCTCCTACAGCTAAGTCACTTAAAACAAAGTCCAGTTTCAATTAAAGTTACGAAATAGTAGAAATAGTAATAATTTGTTAATTCCGTAAAACTATGTTGTAACTATTATATATTCACAATGTGTCTGCACCATCACAAATCAACCCCCCTCAGACAACGTCCCTGACAAAGCCCAGTACCTTCACAGGATCGACATTATCGAACAGTTTTTTTACATTGTGTGCTCTAAAATATTTCCCCCTAATATCCTGGTATCTGAGGCATTCAATGAGGATATGATCCATGGTGAGGCGAGAGTGAGAGTACTCACAAAGTGGGAGGCTACTCTCTCTCTCTAGCATTGACCCCAAACACTATAATACTCTATAATACTGTATATGAATGTGATTTTTAGATGTTCTGATTTTTTTGCTTAATATTTCGGATGATGTCAGGAAAGTTTATAATATAACAGAAAAAAAAACTTAGAAAAGAAATCGAATGGTTATATGATACTAGTTGGGACAAAGTCAATGCGGTTGGTCGTTGTGCTGGCTATATAAACATTATACTTACTACTTGTAGATGAAAGGACCACACAATCAAGTAACATCCACATTGACCCTGGATAACGGTAACAGAATCATCTGCTCTAAAGACTGTATGGTATGTAAAGGGTACTTATAACCTCTTTGTTTTTACTATTTACCGTATCGATATACTGCATACCAAAGAAAAAAATGGATATTGCAAACAACAAACTAGACCAGTGTTTTTTTCAAACTTTTGGTTTGATTTGGTTTGGTTTGTTTTTGGTTTTAGGCACATCGGCACAGTATAGGCCATGTCGTGCCCGTAGTTCCTTTAAGGACTACTCTCCTTCGATAAAAAACAAGGGCCAAAGTCCATACAATTAAATCATTAAAATCAAGGTCTATTTACAGTTAAAATAGTACAGCTAAAAAATTTAGAAATTTGATAAAAATCTAGTGTAAATAGTACATGTCTACAAACTCACAAATCAGATCCTCGTAGACAACCCCACCTCCCGGATAAAGCCCATTACCTTCCCAGGGTCGACAGTATCGAACAGTATTTGTAAGTCAGTGGCTATAAAAAAAAAAACTTCTCCCTGACATCCTGGTATCTGGGGCAGTCAATGAGGATATGTTCCACTGTGAGGAGAGAATCGTCTGTACGAGTAACTCAAAAACATTCTGGTTAAGTAAATGCGGTTGGTCATTGTGCTCGTTAACCGTAGGCCACAGAATCAGATGGCCTTTACACCATCTGCCCTATAGGCCACAAGGTCTGAAAGTGGGAACTTAACTTTTTTTTTGTTTGCTTCACTAGGCAACCTTTATAATCCTTTAAAATTAAAGGACCTGAAACATGCCTTGAAGACATTTTTTAGAGGAAAAAAAAAGCTAAACATTGATTAAATATCAAACATAGGAGAACTCTATGACTCTGTCTACTAGCCTAGCTTTAAGACTCTACCATGGTTCAAGGTTGGCTGCCTGGTCGAGCGGTTTGCACGCTGGACTGTCGTATCGATTTAGCGATGGTCCCGGGTTCAAACCCTGCCCGCTCCCATCCCCCGTCGTCCTGCGGGAGGTTTGGACTAGGAAATAACTATCTTCAACTCTGAAGGAATTTCCGAAAGATGTAAAACAAAAACAAACAATGTTTAGATGTACTTGTCAGAAGGTCGTTGTTTCTTTCGTATAGTGAAATGTCGAAATGTTATTTCTAGTGAGTAAAACATTTGTGTTATCTTTGTCGGCCTTTAATAATCCTATATGAATATAACTTGTTTGTTTATTTAGATCTAGATTGTAGATATATAAATACAGGAATGTTTTTAGTTCATCGTGTATTTTTCAGTCTTCATTTCTGTTTTTCTATTTCATGTGGGGACCACTTCGCCTAAGGCCTCCAATAAGTCTAATTACTTAAGGCCGACCCTGATTTATAGCATCAACCTAAAAAAAAAAAATGAAATTCTAGACAAATACATAAAGACCTACCATTTCTGTAAGTATAGATATCAGATTCCAGAGTTGTGTCCCGTGGCTTTCCGTTCATTAAATTTGCTTATCCTTTATTGACATCCGGGTTTCCATTTTTTTTTGTTCATGTGCATTCTAGCTTCTTTTTTTTTTTTTCTCAATCATTTGTTGTTTAAGTTAGAGCTGGTTTATTACAAAGTTTATTTTAATCCTCTTCGTCTGTCTGTCTGTCTGTCTGTCAGGGGGGGTGGAAATTATTTTACGATTTCTTCTCCCAATTCGCATCTCGGTTTAAGTTGAAATTTTGCAGGTATTCATTACATTTACCTATCTCTTAGTATGTTAGACCGTTGGGGCACCAAGTAAGACTTGTCGACCTTCTTTCTCCATTCCTCCATGTCTTTCGCATTGTTTAGAACCTCTCTCAATGGCAGGCCCGACCATTCTTTTATGCTGTCCCCCATCGCTTTCTCTCTTTGCCTGTTCACCTTTTTCCGCATCTACTTCTGGTTTCATTTTGACGGCTATGTGTTTAATCTCCGACGTCTGCTAGTACTATCCACACAAAAACAAAGGAGATGGTCATAACGGAGCTTCTCTATGCCGATGATTGCGCCCTTGTAGGTCACAATGAAAATGACCTCCAGAACGCGGTAAACGAATTTGCCTACTCTGCCACCTCTTTAGGTCTATCTATTAAACCTCGGGAAAACAGAAGTCATGTTCCAGAAGTCACCCAATGAAACATACTCAGCCCCAAGGATCACAGTAAACGGACAGCCCTTTAACGTGGTAGACCACTTCATTTATCTAGGTAACATAGTGTCAAATGATTTTCAAGGCAAGTTGATAACCGTCTAGCCAGGGCCAGTATCGCTTTTGTACGCCTTCAGGTGAGAGTTTGGAAGAACAAATCGCTCCGCCTACCGACAAAAATAAATGTCTACCAGGCGGTGGTTCTCTCCACCCTTCTATATGGCTCTGAGACATGGACACTATATAGAAAACAGCTAAGACTTCTTGAGCGCTTTCACCATAGATGCTTGCGCTCCATCATGGATATACGATGGCAAGACAGCTGGAGGTCACTCACGAATCCTGTGAGATACACGTTTGAGACCAAAAGAAAATCTGCTGCCGAGGACAAACGCAGACGCCGAGAAGAAAATCTAAAACGACCACATGCAGACAATGGCTTTGCTTGTCCTGGATGTGGCAAAATATGTAGGTCACAGCTGGGGCTGCACAGCCACGGAAAATACTGTATTCCTCACTAATCTTCGGACTCGAAGACAAGCCTTATTATTATATGACATTTAAAAATAAATAATTAAAGTTGTAAATACTACATTATCGTTCTAATCGGTCTATAGATACATATCAGCTAAGAAAAGCTTTAGAAAATTAAAACCTTCAGCAAAATATTTTCAAATAGTAACTATTGGTATAGTAAATAATGAAAATTATCCGAATTAGCTGTTGTTTATTCTAACCTTATATTAGGTTAGGTCAGGGGTCGGCAACCCGCGGCTCGCGAGCCGCATGCGGCTCTTTGCGTGTGAAGCTGCGGCTCTTTAGTTCTACACGCAATTATTATTAATTTTTTCGAAACATTTTTTAAAGTAGTCCTGAATAGTTTAAAGAGGATTAGGCACATATTCTATCCCTCAGCTACTTGTACTCGCTTTTCACCACACCTCTCCCCCAATACACGCGTCGTCTATGTTACCAGTCCGTCAGAAGCTCTCGAATGGACGCCATGGTCGAATCTTACTATGTAGGTTTCAATTCGCTTTCGACGCAAGACTGCGTGCTTTGGCTGTGACGTAAATTCTGTTGTTTCAAGTAAATGAGTTAGAAGCGATTATCTTCTCAATCTTGTATGCAATCTACAAGTAATGCTAATCTGGCAAGCTTTGTGGTACCACTAGAAACTGCACAAAAAGGCAAACAATTTATAGATGGTGAGTATGTCAAAGACTGCTTCCTATGTTCATCTGAAGAACTGTTGATTTAAAAAAAAAAACAGACAAAAACGTGAGAAAAAAAAATCAAAGACAGGGAACAAGTTGCTCATTTAGTCAGTTATATGTCTTCTTATGGTCCAAAAGATTAACGTAAAGGATTGCTACCTCGGGACAAACTGGAGGGAATGATATAGTGTCTATCATACAATAATACATTGAAAACAATGAGATCAATTTAAATAAAATCATTTCAATAGCAACTGATGAAGCCAAAAATATGACTGGAAAAAATAAAGGGTAACAACGATTCTTTATAGCAAAATAAACCACGAGATCCTTACGTTTCACTGAATAATACACACAAGAAGCATTATGTACCCAAAACGATTCGAACCAAAAATAGTTGACTATAGTTGATGTAATGAATTCGGCAATCAAGATTTTTAACAGCATCTTGTCCAAAGCAATCTACCATCGTCAAATTAAAGAATTCATAAACAAAATGGAAACTCAGTATTCTGAGCTGAGCTCCTTCTTCCTAATAAAGTGCGATAACTTACTAAAGTTAAGGTGTTGAGACTTTTTGGTTGGTGCTTGAATGAAATAAATACATTCCTAAATAATAAAGACATTAATCTCCCTGTATTAGAAAACGACAAATATTTGCAAACATTTTATTTTATGTTTGATGTATAAGTGAAATTAAATGAGCTGAAACTAAAACTGCAAGGAAATAGAAACCCATCCTATGTTTTGATAGAAGAATTGGTTTATTTTGAAGAAAAATGTATTCTTTTCGCAGGAGATATCGAGAGTTATGTCACTTCATTTTCAAAGTCTAAAGCAGTATCACAATAAAATCAGAGCTACTGTTGACATGAATTACTTGAGCACAGTTTAAAAAAATCAAAGATAATTTTTTTGACAGATTTGAGCAGTTGAAAACCAACAAAACCATTTTACCATTCCTAGTAAATCCTCTCAACACAAAGTTACAAATCCACATTGATTCATTTGGAATTGATAAGGGATTTCTAGCTTTATGGAATGTAAAATTTATAGAGTTAAAAAATCAAGTTAGAAAAGTTAGAGCTCCAGAAAAGTATGAACGAAACGCAACAAAAGTGGACAGTTTTCAAAGAAATGCCGCGAGTTGATTCGGCGCATGGAATAATCTTCCAAATTGCTAGAGTGAGGGCATTTGAATTGCTGACTATCTTCGGATCGACATATTCGTGTGAGAAAGCGTTTTTTTTTCATGAATATAATTAAAAGCAAAGTAAAAAGCCAACTAACAATTGAAAGTTTAAGAGTTGTGTTTGAAACTAAAAACAACAAGTTATGAGCCAAATGTATCTAACTTTCAAAAACCATGCGAAGCCAACGTTCCCATTGAATTTGTTTGTTTAATTGATTGTTATATAAGTTCAACTTAGTGTTTAAGAAAATGTCTAACTCCATTAGTTGTTTCCAAAATAAAAATAATTATCATATAACGCCAT
>JADKLZ010079391.1:1168913-1181841 GCA_021533235.1 Biomphalaria straminea
CCCTGGCCATGTTACTTTGCTTAGCTCCCTGGCCATGTTACTTTGCTAAGCTCCCTGGCCACGTAGCTTTGCTTAGCTTGATCGAAATCCCAGACGCTTAAATTCATTTTAACTGCCCTCTCAGACCTTGTGATCTATTTGCAGATAATGAAAGGGTCATCTGTTTTTGTGGCCTACGGTTAACGAGAGTGTTATATGGCCAGCACAATGACCAACAGCCATTACTCCATTTATTTTATTTCACTCTAAATCATTACTAAGAAGGTTTACAACGTTTAGTAAGGTCATTGTACAATTATTAAAAGATTCATGCCAAACTTTATATTCTAGAAATGCATTTGCCTGTTGCAAGTTTCGGATTGGACTTCGTTGTCTTTGGCTTGCCGTCTGCCCGAGGTTCTGGCAGCCATTTTATTATGACGTCAAGGGAACGTACAAAAGTGACGATGTTTGGGCCCGCAATCAAACCCCAAAATTGGAGTTTCAGTGAACAAGGGGAGGTCATTCAAGTAAGAGCTCAGAGGTGAATGGCGCGTGAGTTTACTTTTGTTGACTTACTGGTTTTTTTTTTTTTCTTTCTTTTTAGTTCTTTGTTTTTTTCATGAACCAAAATTATAACAAAAACAAAATAAACAAGACACAAAAAATAGATCCTCTTTCTTTGCTTCATGCTGGAGAGTATCTATAAAGATTATTGGTCCAAGTAGGGACCTACATTGTGAAATGTCGGACTTTTAATCTGTCTCTATTTCGTATTAATTTAACTATTATCGAAAGTGGAAATGTATATAAGTACTCTACAACTGTAGAGGGCGCGGTGGCTGAGCGGTAAAGCGCTTGGCTTCCGTACTGGAGGTCCCGGGTTCAAATCCTGGTGAAGACTGGGATTTTTATTTCGGGATTTTCGGGCGCCCTTGAGTCCACCCAGCTCTAATGGGTACCTGACATTAGTTGGGGAAAAGTAAAGGCGGTTGGTCGTTGTGTTGGCCTCATGACACCCTCGTTAACCGTGGGCCACAGGATCAGATGACCTTTACATCATCTGCCCTATAGACCACTAGGTCTGAAAGGGGAACTTTACTTTACTTTACTCTACAACTGTACTACATATAATCCATTGTACTCCACTATCTAGTAACTATCCAAATACTCTTCTACCTATTTTTCACAGTAATCCACGACCTATCCAAGTACTACACTACTTATAATTCTAAGTACTCCAATATCTATAAAGCCAATTACTCCCCTACCTATACCTATAACCTAGAGTACCCCATTACCTATTTTGCATGCGTCTCAAAAGACTCTGAGATCCAGTCCACTCACTGAACTTCACGTGTGGCTCAGGTATAAAGGAGAAGAGAGTCAAAGCGGTCAAAGCGGTCAATGGGAGCCAAAACAAGTACACTTTGGTTAGGGGCTGCTCTTTAGCCCCGGATAGCTACACTCTGAAGGAACACTCTGAATCCAATCATAAAAGATGGTAATACTTCATTGTTATTCCAAGCGGTTAGTTCCGAAAAATTAATCACTAATAACACCGTGTTACAATTGAAACTCCCTGCACTATTTGAGATATCGGGGCCCTTTTGGGGCCCTTGATAATATTATAGATATTAAGTATACGTGCTAAATATTTGTGGGGGTCTTTTAAGCTATTTCTTGTGTTGCTTGAAAGGGAATCCACCCCTGCCTTTTTAAGCCTAGATATTATATCTTAGTGTTAAATATTTCTCGGGGGCCCTAAAATTCAGCTTGTGTTGCCCTTAGGTGACTCCATCCCTGATTACTGAATTGCAACTCCAGCAGTTCTGACGAGACTAAACAAGGCATTGATTTCCTCAGATACCCAAAGTCTGGCGCCCTATGTTGCTGTTGAGTGACAAGCCTATCTGTGTTTACTTTATCCTACTACGCCCCTGTGCAGACGCCACAGAAGCGCTAGGTGGTGCCCTCACCCTGATTCTACCCGTTTCTCTCCATATGGACGCTTACTTCTGGCAGTGAGTCCGAACTGTTATGGTTCACTACATTTGTTGAATTTCATTGTTTGAATGATTTAATTTTAAAATCATAATTAAATTTCATTAATTATTTTTTATAGTTTGATCATCATAGTTCGAATGATGTTATTCAAAGTCTTAAGTTTTTTTTAACATTACTAGTCGAGCCGACCCAAGGCGTAGCATACGCCGCTATTTGCCGGAAATATTCTTGTAGGTAGCGCACTAATTTCACTTTAAGATATTACTTTATATTTTGTACTGCCCATTCTTCTTCAACTCGATCGCGATGCCCACGGAGTGCCAGATTATGGTTTAGGAGACAGGTTTCTCTACAGATAATCTCTACAACTTTTACCCTCATGCGTATGTAAATCTTAGAGTCTTGCTGTCATTATTGTTGCCTAGTCACATACAAGCTTCAAGTTCCCCCCCAAGCAAGTCATGCGTGACTGAGCGTGACCTCCTATTTCCCGTTGGCTGTGGACTGACAGGCTTAAACCGTTAGTTACTGCTTGGCCACCTTACAAGGGAGGCTTGAGTTCGTACCCCGATATTTTCTATTATTTCATATATATTCTTAATACAATTTTTAAGTTATGAAAAAACAAAACAAACAAAAAAAAACAAAACAAAAAAAAAAAACAGAAAATTATATGTACAAGAGTTCATATCTCGCAGGGGACTGAACACATGTATATGGTATGAAAATGCGATGAGTTATCCTAGTACCTCTCTCGACAATTGATATGCTGTTACTTCTACCTTTTATATATTCAATAAATAACTATTTCTTCGAAAAAAATAAATCTATTAGTTCCGGTGAATACAATTTAAAAGATACCTTTAAAAAATAAAAGGTTTTATGAGTAGCAATGATTTATATAGTTTAATTCAATAATGGAAGAGAACTAATTGATGTTATTTTTTTTACAAATATTAGCTGACCTTTAAAATTTAAATTTAGTAATTATGAAATAGATTTAAAAAAAAAGAGATGCCGTTTTTTTCAAACATTCATTTCCCATTGTTTGGGTGACAGCTCGTGTTTTTATGTTCGTCGTACCAAGGACATATGGTACTCGATGACTCGATAGATGTTTAATCAAGACATTTTTACAATTTTTAATTCTTAATCTAACACTATTTTTTATACATAAATAATCGAAATGGCATAAAATAAATAAACATGTCATAACTTTCTATATTTTAAAAAAGAATTGTGATCTAAAGTATAATCTGGATGTAATGATTCAATATTAAGAAAACTTTTTTTGATATATAAAGAATTGTGCAACCTACCATTTAAAAAAACAAACAAATTACAAATAGGACATATAACGTTTTTTCATCTGTAAATACAATACTTCAGTGGTTTTAAATGAAAAGAATTATTTATTTTATGTATATAATAAACACCATTATTTGTTTAAAAAAACTTTATAGTAATAAACCAAAAAAATTACATTTTCATTCCATCATAGGAATAATTTGTTACCTTGTGACAATAGTCCAAGGCGAATTCCTACACACCCACACGTGTATTGAAACCTTCGATAGCTTTGGGCCACATAAACAGTTGACTTGTACTCTCTACCCTATAGAACACAACCTCTGAAAGGAAACCCTTCTATGTGTATACTCCCATGATCTAATTGCCTGCTCACATGATAAGTATTTTCAAGTTGGGTCTTGTCCTGAGTCGTCTTGATATTTTCCTAGTCGGTTTGCATCCGGCTAGGTCAGCGGTTCTCAGCCTGTTAAGCTCGGTGACCCCTTTTTACATTGCCCCACTCTGCCGCCCCCCCCCCGCCCAACACACAGATACAGCAATAGAAGAGTAGACAATACCAACCCATATTTTCGATGGTCTTAGGCGACCCCTGGCAAATCGTCAAACGACCTCCCCCCCCCCAGGGTAAGGTTGCGAACCCATGGTCTAGGCGCTAGCTTCTTTTTATTTTGCCCATGGTCACAAACTACGGATCCTTGGCTGCGGTCCTTCCAACAAAGTGTCCAGAGATTCGAGTCCTGAGAAGGTCAATGAGTGATTGTGAAAAGTTTCAACTTGAGCCGAGAATGGTTGTGGAAGAAAAAACTTTTACAAACATTTTATCAGACTGACAGGCAAAATGAGTTAATATTATACTTTGTACTGCTACTACTACTACTAGTAATAAAAATAATAATTATTATTATTATTAATTGCCGTACCAGTGTCTCATAATTTAAGAAAAACTGAGTTGGAAAAAACAGCGAAAGTATGGGAACCTAGGCTTGGAGATTAAGCGTTTTTGGAAGTTATCTAAAATAACAATATACCCCATTGTCATATCAACCGAGGGGATAATAACTTTAATAACAACTGACCTCACAGATACCTTCAAGGCTCTGGGTATTCTTAGGAACATTATCGTTGCCTGTCAGAGGGCGGTACTGCTTTAGACCTGCCACATCCCCAGGAAATTCCTCAGTGGAAACTGATAAAGGGAATACAATGAATTTTGTCTCCCTTTAACGAAACTCGACCCTGGCTCCGCCAGAGAATGAACACTCGTTCTTTGCTAACATAATAAAACTATAATCTCTGAACATTCCAAGACGACGACTATACATCTTCATGATCCAATGTAATATGTAATACTTAACTATGCAAATTCTTTGCCATTGTAAAAGCACACAAAGTCTGGACGATGACGTGACACACTACCTCTTCTATTTGTGGAGAAAGGAGGACAACAATGTGATCCTGGAGCTAGATGAGGTTGTTATCAAGAGGTAAACAGAGATCCACAAGTAACATCATTATATGTGCTAACATACGCCAGCCTTAATGGTTAAGGAGAATGTCATATGTACAACCACCTCCTTATACAGCTGGTTAGGTGAAATGTGATATGTACAAGCACCTCTTATCACTGGTGGTTAGCAGTGGCGTGGCATCCATGGCGCGAAGGGGTACAATGAACACGGGCCACGACCTTTTAGGGCACACTGGGATGGTGAAACAACCAAAGATCCAGGGACCCTCTATGCAGCATAACCTCTAGCTTAGGTCCTCCAAGAAATACTTATATGGGGCCCCATATCTCAAATAGCTTACGGCCGTTTTCAACTGTAATTACAAACTACATAGCGCGTTGGGGTTTCATAATCTCCTAATCCCATGACTAATGACCAATTTGTGCCTGTCCTACTCTGTAATTTTGTTAAAAAATTAAAAAGTGTAATTTGCTAAACAGTATTTAAACATGGTATTCAATGGTTCTGTCTGCTGTGTTATTGAACTTGCATTGGAATGTCTTTTAGTAAATGTACTGATACATACTGGATTTCTTTGGCACACAAAATATGTGTCATATTGGGAGGTGGGGGAGGGGGCCCATTAACATATTCTTCAACCCCGGCCCACGGGGAACTTGCTACGCCATTGATGGTTAAGTAAAATATCATATGTACAAGTACCTTCTATGACTACTGGGCGAGGGTAATGTCATATGTACACTCACATCATATCACTTCTTGTGTAATAATATCTACGACCCAGAATATTAAAATGCCGACATGTTTATTATGTAGGTTCAGACTGTGATGATAGTTTAAATTATTCATTCATCATCATTGGCCTTCTTCAGTCATGAAACGACTATGTTTCATCTCGAACACTTCCTCGTGTGGCTGTGGAGCTCTATTTTGTAGATACACTCCCGTCCACATAAATCACAGGCCAAGGTGGCTTTCGCTTTGGTGATAGAAGAGTTGGCCCTTTTCTGTGTGCCTCGCTTTTCTTCAAGAATCGAGGCCCACGTTTGCTCGCTGTCTATAGATAGCTTTCTTGGTCACCGTCTCTCTCCGACTAGTTATATTATATACATAGCTCCTCCTTCGTGTTCGAAGACGAGCACACTTCTAATTTCCTATGGACTCGAAGATGGCTGTAAAGTCCAATCCTCGCTTTGAAAAACCGGCCGCATATTTGGCATGGGTGGGTTTTGTCAGTTGCAGATGGACCTGCTTCTTCTCTCTGCTTCTTGTTGGTTCTGCGCTCTTGCGAACTGGCCACTCTTCTTGCTTCATATCTTGAGACTCCGAGACTCACAGCTTCTCGCCATGCGGAACGATCTAGAGCTAGTGCTTCCCAGCCGTGAATGTCGATACCGCATTCCTTGAAGGAGCTCTTTAGGGTGTATTTGTAGCGCTTGTATTGGCCGCCTTGGGATCGCTTTCCTTATATTATAATAATAATAATAATAATAGGCTTCTCTTCGAATCAGAAGATTAGTGAGGAATACAGTGTTTCCCGTGGCTGTGCAGTCCCAGCTGTGACCTACATATTTTGCCACATCCAGGGCAAGCAAAACCATTGTCCGTAGGTGGTCGGTTTAGATTTTCTTTTCGTCGTCTGCGTTTGTCCTCGTCGGCAGATTTTCTTTTGGTCTCAAATGTGTATCCCGCGGCCTTCGTGAGTGACCTCCAGCTGTCTCGTTCCGACGCCGCATGCAGCCAGGTGCTCTCTTCTATGTCAGCCAAGGAAAGTTGACGCCTAAGCTGGTCTTTGAAGCGTTTCCGTGGGGCGCCTCTGTTACGTCGGCCACCTTTTAGCTCACCAAAAAAGACTGCCTTTGGCAGACGTTCGTCTCCCATACGGGATACGTGTCCTGCCCAGCGTAGCTGTCGGATCATAAGAAGTCCCTCTATACTGTCCATACCGGCGTTCGCAAGGACATCGCTGTTTGTAGTGCTGTCTTGCCATCGTATGTCCATGATGGAGCGCAATAATCTTTGGTGAAAGCGCTCAAGGATTCCTAGCTGTTTTCTATATAGTGTCCATGTCTTAGAGCCATATAGAAGGGTTGAGAGAACCACCGCCTGGTAGACATTTATTTTTGTAGGTAGGCGAAGCGATTTATTCTTCCAAACTCTCGCCTGTAGGCGTCCAAAGGCGTTACTGGCCCTGGCCAGACGGTTATCAACTTCCCTTGAAAGTGAGGCGTCATTTGACACTATGCTACCAAGATATGTGAAGTGGTCTACCACGTTAAGGGGCTGTCCGTTTACTGTGATCCTTGGGGCTGAGTATGTTTCATTGGGTGACTTCTGGAACATGACTTCTGTTTTCCTGAGGTTTATAGATAGACCGAAAGAGGCGGCAGCGTAGGCAAATTCGTTTAACGCGTTCTGGAGGTCATTTTCATTGTGAGCTAGCAGGGCGCAATCATCGGCATAGAGAAGCCCCGTTATATTATATATAACCATTAAAACCATTATGAATAACATTGGTGTGGTGATTCAGTGATAAAGCGCTTCCAAGCCAACCACTTTTCCTCAACTTAAATGTCAGGTACCTATTAGAGACTCCAGTGACTCCTACACATGCCGAAGTTAAAAAAAAAGACCAGACTTCACTGAGATTTGAACCCGGGAGCTCTCGCTCCGGAAGCAGAGTGCTTTACCACGCTAACTAACTCGCCCCCTTCATCAACAATGATTCTGCTCAAAGTCTCATCAGCCATCACCAGGGGCGTAGCTAGGAATTTTCCATCGTTTGGGCTCCCGGGTTCTAGACATATTTGGGGGCCCCTTCAGTTGCTTATTATCTAATTTTCAATGTAAAAAATACTCATTTGGGGGCCCCCCTCTTAAGCGGGGGCCCGGGGGGGATTTTCAAATTCTCCCCCCTCCTCCCCTCACCCTAGCTACGCCACCGGCCATCAAACACGCACACACACACACAAACACACACTCAGCAACACCGTAATGTAATCAGCGCTGATAATTAATCGATTTTCATCCAAATTTCGTCCCCCCAGCTATGTGCGGAACCTCTCCTACATCCCCAACTTCAAGTTCACCTGGGAGGCTGGGGAGGTCGAGATCTCGGAGGGGCCCCATCAGCTCTTCAGCCACTCAGGAGTTAAAGTCGGAGTTTACCTTTACGGCTTTGGCGACTCTGTGGCCTACATGCACCTGGCAGGATTTATCTCCCGTAACTCGTTGGTACTTTTAGTGTTGTTCATACTGCCTGACTTATCTTATTTGTTCGTACTGCATCTGTTCTTATCTTATCTTATCTGTTCACAACGCATGTTATCTTATTTGTTCATACTGAATCTTATCTTAACATATTTGCTTGTATCGCATCTTATCTTATCTTATTTTGTTCTTACTGTATCTTATATTATCTGAGCTTATCTTATCCTATCTTATTTGCTCATACTGCATCTTAAAAAATATAGATTCCCCTTTCAGACCATGTGGTCTATAGTGTAGATGATGTTAAGGTCATAAGTTTCTGTGGCCCACGGTTAACGAGGGTGTCATGTGGAAAGCACAACGACCAACCGCCTTTTTTTCCCCACATAATGCCAGGTACCCTTTCCTGTGGCATTCTACGTCTCGAGAGACGATCCTTTCCCTTTGCAAGCTCTTGTGTGACTAAAAAGGCCGATCCTTGATACACAGCTGCGATCGCATGTTGGGCAAATGTAATAACCAGGCGCCGTTGCATTTTCACCCTTCTTTCTGCTTCTGTTGTGTATGGCATCTGCAATCAAAGACCCCCTCCTTTACGCTCTCTCTCCATGTGGATCTATCTTGTGCCACCTTTTCCCAGTTGCTGGTGTCGATCTTAAGGAGCTTCAAGTTCCGTTCACATACATCAGTATAACGTAAGATGGGCAACCAGCGGCTCTTCTGTCCATTAGAGCCCTAAAAATACCGTAATTAAAAATCCCAGTTTGCACAAGGATTTGATCTTGGGACTTCAGAATCCAAGCGCTTCAACACTCGGTAACACTCGGCCACCGCGTCTTCGACATTCTAATGTGTCATTGAATTGCAGCCATCTATCCTATTTTATTATAGGCTTTTTAGGCTCATTGTATGTATGTTAGCTTCGAAGAATATTTTATTAAACGCACTAGCACCTATAACAAATGTTCCCCTTTAAGACCTTGTGGTCTTTAACGCAGATGATGTAAAGTTCATTTGTTTCTTTGGCCTACCTTTAACGAGGGTATCATGTGGCCAGCACATCAACCAACCTCCTTTACTTTTCCCCAACTAATGTCAGCTGGATGGACTCAGAGGCGCCCAAGGATCCCGAAATTAAAAATTCCAGTCTTCTCCAGAATTTGAACCCGGGACCCTCGGTTCAGAAGCCAAGCGCTTTACCGCTCAGCCACAGCGCCTCCAATAGAATCTGCACTACAACTGAAATGTATAATTCGCAATATTTGATCTTCCTTTTCATCTTGTTTATCAGTAGAAGTTTGACTTGTAAAACAACGGAATTGAAAGATAGGATAATGTATGATACTTGAATTTTTAACTTGTTAGTAACATAATACGTGGCTGCAGTAAACGAAGAAAACTCTTCACAATGTCTCCTCAGGAGTGTGTGGCGAATGATGAACCTTTGCCCGGTGATCTAATAGACAACGACTGTGATGGCTGGATTGACGAGGAAAGGAATGACAGAACTGGTCAGTGGCCAATTTATGAGTTTCTAGAAAATAAATGATATTATCTTTTTTTATTTAAGCCTAGATAACTAAAACACTAGAGTTGTTGGTTTTATAATTTACAGACTTCTTGAGTATAAGATCCTGGAAGCTAATAATACTACAATGTAAGATCCTTGAGTTTAATAGTTCTGGAGTTTAATAGTCATGGATATTAATAGTCCTGGAGTTTAATAGTCCTGGATTTTAAGAGTGCTGAAGTCTAAAACTCATAGAGCTTAAAACCTCACTAAATCCAGTGATTACAGCTTGTTGCAATGGCCAATGTTAGATTCTTCATGTCCTAGAAATCTTTATTCAGTTTCAAAAACCTGGAAACTTATAGTAACGGACTTTCATTGAAAAAATGTAATATATTCACAGGTGATATATATATATATATATATATTTTTATAACGATATTCTTTTCGATATTATTGTAATGAACTGAATTCTTGGTTATTTGATACAGGATCAGTCCTTATTTAACTGGGTGTAAGTTTCATACTTACCATTTTAAAACTGTTTTCATTAAAATTTATGCAGATCCATCTAGGGCACCCTTGAAACTGATAAAGCTTAGGATATTACATTTCTGAGATGTACTGCTTTTTAGTATAAATATTTCGATTGAGTCTTCGAACCGGGGGTTCCTGGTTCGAATCCTTTTAAAGAGTAAGATTTTAAAATTGGGGATCCTTGAGCGCTCGTGTTTATTTGTCCTCAAAATGGCGACTCGTTAGCAGAAAACGTTTTTAGTGCTTAAAGTTCCCCTTTCAGACCCTGAGATCTATATGGCTCATGATGTAAAGGTCACCTTATTCTGTGGCCCACGGTTAAAGAAGGAGTCACGTAACTGGCACAACAACCTACCGCCTTTACTTTTACCCAACTTATGTCAGGTACCTATTAGAGCTGGGTGGACTCGGGGCGCCCAAGGAACCCCAATTTTAAAATCTAACTCTTAACAAGGATTCGAACCGGGATTCCCTCGGTAGGGAGATCGAGACTGGGTTGCTGCTGCAAAACACGAACATCTCAGAAATATAATATCCTAAGCTTTCTCGGTCTCAAGGTTGCTCCAGATGAATTTGCATAAATTTTACTGAAAACAGTTTTTAAGATTGTAAAATACGTTTTGTCTAATATCGTAATTGCTTTGGATGTTTTTTCAAAGTTGATGATAATTTACTTCCTAGTCAACGCTACCACAGAACGACGGGGGGATTGCAGCTGGTAGGGTATAAACCTGAGTCTAGACCGAAGGACAGTCCAGAGCGCATACAGTGCTCACAAAGTAAAGACAATGAATTAAAAACTATCACCTTATGATAACGAAATAAATGTTTGTCCTCAGACGATGATCATGACGGCCTTGTAGATGAAGATTTGCTTCCCTTGCCACCTAGTAAGTGTTACTCTAAATACTATTTGTCATCTCTCTTTTCTGAAACAAAGAACAAACCATAAGATTGGAAAAATTGCGTCAATTATTTTGAATTAATCATGTAAATAATTTTGAATAATAATAAAAAATAAATGATTAATTGTGAATATTTTAATTGTTGATTGTTTCGCGCAATTTTCATACTTATAGAATGGTCAGTGCGTTAGAATCTAATTATTTTTATGGACCAGTTGGGGGAACATTGAAATACGCGTGGAACTGTGTTCTGGATGGTGTTAAGCTCCAACCTTGCTCGCCATCATCCCCAACTATCTGCAAAAGGTTTGGGCTGGGCTGTATCTTCAATTATGAATGAACAACATACAGGTCATTAAATTCTAAAGGGAGCTAACAAAATAATTCACTGACTACACAGTAACGACAATCTATATATTTATAGCAGTATTTGGAAATGTTGAGGTTTGTCTTTAAATGTAAAAGAAAGTTTAAACTCATTTGTTATCTTATGGCCTTAGGAGTAAGGATAAGGTTTGAGTTATATTGTTTCACATAAAGAGAATGTTTTGACTTAGAGAAAAATAGCGCGACTAGTAAAAACTAGACAACTAGGCAGGGGCGTAGCTAGGAATTTTCCATTGTTTGGGGGCCCGGTATAATTATAATTGGCTTGATTAGCCACACCAGATTCTGCTCCGTCTTAAGACGAAGCCAACACCAGCTATTCATAGGAGCGTATCCATTTCCGAGGTTATATCAAGAGAAAAATCAAGAACAAAGAAAAGAAAGTTGCCTAATGTATATATTGCTTCTTTTGTCTCGGAAAGCGATGGATATGGATATGGTTGATCTTTGCGCTTCGGAGCAATTCCAGCTACTACTGCCTCAGCGTGGCGCTCCGCTGCAAACGTCCATATAGGGAAATGGATAGGCGAAATGTGGTAACGAACATAGCCCTCGGCGGGCTTCCACAGATATGGTGGAGACACCGTACATTGCACATGGTAGGGATGCAAATAAATGCTTGCCAAACCGTCAGAACCCCCCAGCGATTCATTCCCAAACGGTGGTCATACGCGTGGTGATGGACCTTCGTACGGGTTCGATTGGACATTTTAGGTATAAGAGGGGCCCCCACGCGGCTCGGCCTTCGGCCTCGTACAGGAGGAGGGAACCTGTTTATGGTTCAAGAGGGTCGGGTGCACGACACACCGGGTGTGACTCATGAGCACTTCGGATAAGGTGGGACCTCTGACAGAGTGGTTGGCGAAGAGCCGGCCTCTAATCCTGGCCACGGGTAAAATCCTTCTCTTGGTCAAAGGGACATAAAAGTGAGCCAGAACTAAGCTCTCGTCCCGAATGGACATCAGTAATCAGTCGTTGCGCTGGCCACGTGACACCCTCTGTTTGCCAGAGAAACAGATGACCTTAACATTATCTGTCCCATAGATCTCATGGTATGAACGGAGGCACTTACTTTTTGTAAAACAGTAAGTAAGTAAAGTTCCCCTTTCAGACCTAGTGGTCTATAGGGCAGAGTGATTCTGTGGCCTACGGTTAACGAGGGTGTCATGTGGCCAGCACAACTGCCTTTACTTTGCCCAGTTAATGTCAGGTACCCATTAGAGCTGGACTCAGAGGTGCACAAGGATCCTGAAAAAAAAATCCAATTCTTCACCATGATTTGAACCCGGGACTCCCGATTCACAATACAAACGCCTTACCGCTCAGCCACCGCGCCTTTACTTTTTAACTATAAAATAATTATTGTTCATTATTTTTCTTTCAGGATCTGGGAATTGGGGAGATTGGCAGCCATGGTGGTGCACACACTGCAGCAGCAACGTCCTCAACAGAAAGAGGTGGCTCATCATTTCATCTTATTCCACATGTTTCCCAAACTTTTGCCGTTCACCCGACCGTGGACTACTAAAATCAAGTTTTTAGCTCCCCTTATATAACTTTTGAGTGGTTGCTTAACTCGCCACCCACAGGTCCACCTCTGTCAGGGATGGGGG
>JADKLZ010079391.1:1182241-1201467 GCA_021533235.1 Biomphalaria straminea
ATATATATATATATATATATATATATATATATATATATATATATATAATACTTTTACAGATTACCAGTTAATTTTGTGAAGATTTATTAGAAAGACTTGTTGTAATAATATAGCTTTGTAAGAAATGAATACAATGAGAAATTAACTTTTGTTTTTATTGTTACATGCTTTTCATTCCAGACAGTGCAATATGCCTCCTCCAACTCGGGGCGGCTTTTATTGCCATGGCGACGAGAACAGCTCCATAGCAGGAGACTGCAAAGAAATCTGTGAAATGAGTAAGTTTTATGACTTGTTTCATTCAATTTACAATTATACAAGGTGGACTCTGGGGTTGGTTCACATACCTGAGGGACTCTTCCCCCATCGATGGGGAGGTTCATATGTTCTTAACATCCCATTACACAAAAATGTGGGGATCTGCAGGTAACACTCGCACAGCTCTTCGGTGTTAAGGCTTCTCAAGTTTCATTAAAAATACTAACAGAGAAACGATCTATCTGACCAAAAGTTTGTACACGTAATTTCTCCCACACCCGATCTCAGAGCAAGCTGAAATTTTGTACATTTTTTTCTTTCACCTGACAACACAAGAATCAATTTAAAAAATATAATCAGTTAGTTAATTAACTTTTGAAATATACATTTGTTTTTGTTTTTGTAGCAATAGTTGTTTTGAAGGGCCAAACCCTCCTCCTTTCTCACCCGGGGTGGGGACAGGCAGGAGGCGAAGTTTTTAGATGAGAGGCTCAGAGAAGATCATGTGCAGAGCAGATCTTCGACCTACGAAATATCACAGAACAAAGTCTTGAGTACCAACAACGGCTAGCGATCAGTTTCGTAGACTTTAAAAAAGAGTTTGATAGTGTCCACCGAGAATCACTATGGAAAAAAGCTAGAGAATACGGCATCCCAGAAAAATTCATCCAAATCCAATACATTACTATATTTGGTATCTCAAACAACGGAAAGAAATAGTACGTAACAAGTGGTTGTATACGCTGAATTAGTCCCCTTTATATTAGACTGCCGTCTAATGCTTAGTGAAACAAACAGGATATAGAAAAAAAAATATAACTGTACAATGTTCATAGACGCTTCGCTAGCAGAGCGGTTACCGCGTTGGTTTGAGAAGTATAAGAAGGCTTTAGCCCACAAGTTAAAAATTCAGGTCGTCCCCTTTAAAAATAAATAAATTAAAAAGCGATCACCCAGATACCCCTTCCTTTCTCCTACTCTCCAACTAGTCCAGACAAGTGATAGGATCCTAGCGTATTTAGAACGCTACTAGCATGAAATTGCGCTATACTAAAACAATAGGCAAAAAAAAATTATATTCGCATTGATTTAAAATAATAATAATAATAATCTTTATTGTCCGTAAGGAAATTTGTCTTACAATTGCATTATACAAAACAAAACATTGTTTTCGGTAATGTATGTATCCATATCTATAGCTGATCCAAACATATTGTTTTAAAATGTGTTCTTTTTTTAAGTTTTCTTTTTGGTAATACATATGTATTATTATTATTTTAAATCAATGCGAATATAATTTTTTTAACAGATGTCGAAATTAAATGGTTCAATTTAATAATTTATACACCTAAAATTTAGCACGGGTCCAAAGAAAGTGCGATACCCACTGTGGTCGCATATGTTGCAGTGCGTAAGGCCTGCCTTGGAAAATAGCGGCGTATGATATGCCACCGGTCGACTTATGAAGATTTGGTCAGTAATGTTTGATATGTAGGCAAGGGAAAAGAACTTTAACACCTCAAAATAAACCTCGTTCTCAATCTGCTGTTCCAGGTCACGGAAGCTGGGGGCCCTGGAGTGACTGGACTTGCACAAATGACTGTGCCTTTCTTGGCGGTATAAGGATACGGTAAACAAAATTTTTTATGCAAATTACATATACTAATTTTGTTATAACAAATACTCAGATACATATTTCCGTACATTGATATTCCTTTAGTTTCACAGTAAAATCTAACCTTAACGAACAGTTTTTGGGTATCTCAGAAGAGATTTCCCAAATCACATGAAGACCAAATTGCAACCATAGCCTTATGATATGATACCGGGATGAATATATTCAAATTCATTTTGTTAACAGATGACGAAATTAAATACTGCTTTCACGTATTTGCGTTCAATAAATCTTAGTAACTAAACATTGTACATTTTTTTTTTGAAGGGGAGATAACTTTGTAATTTTTTTTTTTTTTAAATGAAGAACATTACTTGGGCTATGGGGGGCTGTGAATGAAGATAAACTAGGTTGTTATTAGATGTTTTTAGTACAGCACACACGATCGCAGTTATTGCATTGTTGATGTTGTGGCAAAGCTATAAATTTTCCATCGTTTGGTGGCTCGGGGGGCTGGACCTCTTTTGGGGCCCCTGCATTTTGCGTAATACTTAATTTTTAATGTAAATAACACTCATTTGGGAGCCCGGGGGGGGGGTTAAATTCTCCCACCTCCTCCCCCCTAGCTACGCCACTGGTCGATGTTTTCAATGTATGCGGAGGCATTGCTAGTGTACTGAAAGGGTGGTGCGGGTCGCACAGTGCATCAAACAACCTAGCTACGCCACTGTATAGAACACACGCTGTTTTTTTTTTCTCATGGTATCTCACACCAGGGCTAGTGCTGTCATTGTGTGTGTTTGTTCATAATAAATTAATTTTGTTTTAAATAGAACAAAGGAAGTTAAGCCTTGCGGTATTGACATATATGACAATGATTTTGTAGTTCTTCCCTTGAGATTAGCTCTATTTGTTAAAAAGTTGTTGTTGTTTTTTTTTTAAATTTCGTTTGTTTCATAACTCTTTTTTTTTACAGGACTTGCTCTAATCCAGCACCATCTAGGAACGGCTCCCACTGTGTGGGGGCCCACGCTCTAGAGCGTGATGACAGCATGTGCCGTAAAGAGTGTACAAAGAGTAAGTCAATACAAATTACCATGATTATCACAAGTACCTAACACCAATTCGCTCTTGGCGCCTTGGCCTGGTGCTAGTGTCACAATTCGATAAAAAGTAAGTTCCCCTTTCAGACCTTGTGGTCTATAGGGCAGATGATGTAAAGGTCATCTGATTCTGTGGCCTACGGTTAACGAGGGTGTTATGTGGCCAGCACAACGACCAACCGCGTTTACTTTTCCCCAACTAACGTCAGGTACCCATGGACTCAGAGGCGCCTAAGGACAGGCTTCACCAGGATTCGAACCCGGGACCCCCGGTTCAGAAGCCAAGCGCTTTACCGCTCAGCCACCGCGACTCCGTCACAAGTCGATACTGCAACCTAATTCGATCTGTTTCTAGAAGCCTCCGTCAGGTCACAGAAGACCAGAACAGAGATTATAATCATCCAATCATGGAAAGATGTCAAGAGAAATATAGAATAAGTCAGTTTCTAGAAAGTCATACGTGATAAAATATTTAGGATAGAAGTTTCTATGACTCTGGAAAGTAGGGCTTAAGAAAATAATAAATTATGGGAATCCTAGTTAGTCGGGGTCCTTGCAGGGTAACTTTCTTGTGTTATAATGAGTTTCAACATTAAACTGAACTTTATTAAGACCAAGAGAGTAAGTATTTAAATCTTCTCGCGTCAGTGCGCGTGAAAGAAATAAGCGATACTAGCTCTTGGTAGATAAAATAGGAATAGTCAATTTCCAGGCATAGAAGTAATCATCTCTATTTAGAGGAAAAGCAAGACCTTCTCTTTTGTTTTTAATTTTTTTTTTTGCTTTAGAGCGGGAAATGGTTATTTTGAGAGGATAAACGGTAATCGCGTATTTTCGTGTCCTTTTGCGGACAAAATACGCAAGATGCATACTTGTAGGCAACTCTGTATAAACCTAATGACACCATTAAATGACACCATTAAATGACACCATTAAATGACACCATTAAATGGCACCCTTAAAACGCGTGTGTAAGTTTAGCCTCTAAACATCAGCATTGTAATTCCATTTTGTAGGCACTCATTGTAGAAGAGCTCAGCACTTTAATTTTGAGGATTAAATCACAAGGAAAGTAAAATATATACGAAAATTTCAGAGCCATGTTTGAAATCCATGTGCCGGTCTATCCTTTTTAGAAGGCTCCACGAAGGTGCGAGTTGAATGGAGGCATGGTAAAAGTTCTCTCTTGGAAACGTAAGGGCTTAATCTGTGGACGAGGAAGTTCTAAAGCTTTAATTGCTACACAGTCGAAAACGCCCGATCGTATAACATTATTACATCCCTAATTACCAGCTCATCTTGTTGGTGTATACGACTTTATAAGTGGTAGGCTCTGCTTTGCGATTAACCGGATTGTCAAGTATCTACACATTATGAAAGGTGTTATCTGTTGACGTTGTTCATAAAATTGCAACTTTTTTTTTTACAAAGCTTATATCAGCTCACTCTGTTTGTCTGTCTGTTTGTCTGTCTGGCCGAAAGTTTGCACACGTTATTTCTATAACGAGGGCGTAGTGGCTGAGCGGTAAAACGCTTGGCTTCCGTACTGGAGGTCCAGGTTTCGAATCCTGGTGAAGACTGGGATTTTTATTTCGGGCTTTTCGGGCGCCTTTGAGTCCACCCAGCTCTAATGGGTACCTGACATTAGTTGGGGAAAAGTAAAGGCACCCTCATTAACCGTGGGCCACAGAATCAGATGACCCTCTACATCATCTGCCCTATAGACCACAAGGTCTGAAAGGGGGACTTTACTCTCTTTTTTTTGTTTATTTCTCCGACACCCAATCTCAGATCAAGCTGAAAATATACAATAATTGTTTCTTTAAACTGACAAAACAAAAAATCTATTTAGAAAAATCATTTACTTCATTTAATATTGGTAATAAATTTATTTGTTTGATATCTCCAACAAGGGAAAGAGATAATACTAGACGGAAGTAGTGGTATTAGCTGAGTTAGTCCCCCTATAATATAAGGCTGCCGGCTTAAGGTTAGTGAACACAAACATAAAAATAGAGACAATAGATGAAAATACAATCTTCCATGTTTAGAGCTTCTTCGCTAGCAGAGTGGTTACCGCGTTCAAGTGTTATTTTTTTTAATAAACACATTTAAAAAGCGATCACCCAGAAACCCTTTTCTTTCTCCCTATTTCCTACTGGTCCAGACAAGCGATTCGATCATAGTATATTGATAGCGTTAGAAAAAATGCATGAAATTGCGATTAACAAAAGACAATTGCTAAAAAATATAATTTTTAATCGTACCAATGTATTGTTGTTAGTCTAGATCAGTGATGCCCAAACTACGGCCCGCGGGCCACATCCGGACCGCGACGTGGGTCTATCCGGCCCGCCGAAACGTCGGCACAAAGTGTAGAAAATCCATTGTCCAAAATAAAAAGTTTAAAAAATATCTTTCTCTATTTCAGGGCAAATGGACTGGTACCGATGGTAGACCAATATATTTGTTTTTATAAAGAAAGAGTAGCTCCCATTAAAGAACATTACATTCAACAGCTTTACAAAATCAAATACATAAATAAGGCGACATTCTTGGTTTGAAAAGCGATAGTTAAATTCCACCGATAGAGGATGATAGAGTATTTACCTAATTAAGAAGGAAATGAGTTG
This sequence comes from Biomphalaria straminea, assembly GCA_021533235.1. NCBI lineage: Eukaryota > Metazoa > Mollusca > Gastropoda > Planorbidae > Biomphalaria > Biomphalaria straminea. The sequence continues at coordinate 1,187,851 of JADKLZ010079391.1, forward strand.
GCTGTATGTATACTTTCTGTTGCCGCTGACGAGTATATCAACATTTTGAGCGGTATCAAAACTCTTGATATTTATTCGCGATAAACACAACAGTTTTGAAATCAGAAAAGTAGTAGCTACTTGGAGCATGCTTCCGATCGCCAATGGCGAAACACTGACAAAAAAGTTTCAACCATTACCGAGAATCTATTTCTCTTGGAGAAATTTGTGGAAGTGACTACTGATGGTGCCATAACTATGGTTGACAGCAGCCGGATATTTAAAAGTAGTTTAGGATAAACTTCTCCTGAATTAATGTAAATTCTAGATTCACGGGTTTCTAATGAAAATTGGTTTATTGTATAATTCCCTTTTTTTTTTTCCTTTTTCGTCATGTGGCCCGCGACTCGAGTGTCGGATATTAAAAAGGCCCGCCGTCCGAGTGAGGTTGAGCATCACTGGTCTAGATTTATTACAAATTTGATCACATGACTGATCAAACCGAATTGATACACAATACTTTAAGATTTGTTTTTACAAAAAAAGTATTTGTTTCTATTTTGTTTGTTTTACACTTCAGTCTCTAGAGATACCATGTTGACCAAAACAAACAATGCTTCCGAATTTATGGACAATCTGATAGGGCGTAAGTTTAAACTCTTATAATGATAATGACCTCATTCACCAAATGTAAACAAACAACATTTTTTTCTATATGTTCTATACAAATTACGCAATACGTAAGGCTGTCAAGTGATATGCATTTTCCACTATTTTATCAATATTATGACGTGGCTAAATGTGTTTATTTACAATAGGTGAATGAGGTCCATTGTTTTACGCATAACTGTTGAACAGAGAGGCTTGAGTTCGAGACCTAAAGATGGTGCCCTCATTTGTATTCCTGGTGGGTGGTCAGGACATTACCAAGGTTTGACCAGGTCATAAGTGGAGAAAGTTATGTCATTGGGTTGACCCCGCAGTTATGTTTTTAGTTATTGGTCAAGAGTCCAATAAGTTATATCTGCTTGGAGTAAAAAATAACTGAATAAGAAACGGTAATTATTTATATTTTAGTCTTTGTGAACATACTTGTGCTGTAGCTATAGAGCTGTATTAGTGATAGTCGGTAGGTAAAGCTAAATTAGTTGTACTACTAAATCTCTGTTAGCAGTGGCGTAGCTAGGGTGGGGGGGAGGAGGGGGAGAATTTGAAAATCCCACCCGGGCCCCCACTTCAGAGAGGCCACCAATTGAGTGTTTTTTACATTGAAAATTAGATAATAAGCAACTGCAGAAGCCCCCCATAGAGGTCACGCCCCCAAGCCCCCGAACGATGGAAAATTCCTACGCCCCTGTCTGTTAGTAAACTTGTATAATTGAATTTCTATTTGTGAAAAAGACGAAGTATAGGTCATGTATTTGGACCTTGCTATCTTATAAAAACAGATGATGTAAAGGTCATCTGTTTCTCTAGAAAACGAGTTAATGAGGGTCTCGTGTGGCTAGCACAATGGCCTTGACTTTTATCAAACTATGTTAGCTACCCTTTCCCTTTCGTTGGGTTCAGAGAAGCCCATAGATTATAAATCCCAGTCATCAGTATTTTAATTTATTAAACTATTTTAACTCTTTCCCTCCTAACTGGCGATATCATCGTTGATTTCACTAGAATGTGGTAAATAATTAAAGAGAGAAAGAGTGAATACATGCGGAAATACCCGAAGAACTATAACCCTTTCAAGATAAACATTTTCTCGTTCTCAAGCCAAATTAAATATTTAATTTTTTTTTTTTACCTTAAAAAAATTATTACAGTCAAACTAGAGTTTTCTCAGTGTGGCTCCTAACGATAAAAACTATCATATTTTAGGAAAAGGGTTAAAACCGTTTTCGAGACCCGAGTCCAGGTTCCAAAGAGGTTGAGAGTTGAATAGAGTTATTGTAAAAAGAAAGTATTAGTTCCCCTTTCAGACCTTCTGGTCTATAGGGCAGATTCCCGGCAGATGATGTAAAGGTCATCTGATTCTGTGGCCCACGGTTAACGAGGGTGTCATGTGGCCAGCACAACGACCCACCGCCTTTACTTTTCCCCAACTAATGTCAGGTACCCATTAGAGCTGGGTGGACTCAAGGGCGCCCGAAAATCCCGAAATAAAAATTCCAGTCTTCACCAGGATTCGAACTCGGGACATCAAGTACTGAAGCCAAGCGCTTTACCGCTCGGCCACCGCGCCCTCAAAAAAAAAAAGAAAGTATTAGATTAGAATAGAGAAATCGCGCAGTTATTTCGGTGTAGAGTGACCATCCCGCCTCTTCAGCGATCCGTTAAGAGTCATCTTCTTTAATCATATGTCAAGTGGTACCTTTGTAAATGATAAGTAGTCAGAGCTTCCTTAATTGCTAAACATAGCTTGTCAGCTGTTTCGTATTGTAATTTCAGGACCCAGCGCCTGGGGCGAATGGACAGAGTGGTCATGTTTCAATACTTGTGGTCACAAGCCAATGTGGAGGCATAGGTAAGGACATTAAGAACATAAGAACGAACATAAAAAAGAACATTATTACCAACATTACTTCAAAACAAAACTACAAAAAATAACTGGGAACATAGCTACCAACATAAATACGAACATAACCACGAATATAAGTACGAACATTACTGTGAGTATAACTACAAACATAACTGCGAGTATATCTACGAACATGACTGCGAGTATAACTACGAATATATCTGTGAGTATAGCTACGAACATAACTGCGAGTAAAGTATGTACATTGCCACGAGCATAACCACGAACCTAACTACGAACATAACTGCAAGTATAAGAAAAAACATAGCTACGAACATCATTACGAACATAACTACGAACATTACTACGAACATAACTACGAACGTAACCACGAGTATAAGTACGAACATAGCTATGAACATAACTACGAACATAACTACGAACATAACTACGAACATAACTACGAACGTAATTAAGAACACAACTACGAACGTAACTATTTTTTTATGTCAGATTACCGAATCAGATCCCCTATTTGTAAAAACCATGCTGAGATTACTCCCTTAGAGCACGGAAGAGGAAGCGAGCAGTGAGTTGTAAGGTCGCCTTATCCCCGTACAAGGACAGACCCTCTGCCACACATGGACCAGTTCTCTCTCTCTCATTACCTTGTCCCGATCGTTCATCTTGCAGAGCTCGGCATTCGTAAAGAATGTGCTCTATTGTCTCATCGTCCTCGAAGCAATGGCGGCACCGTGTGTCGTAGTTCTCCCTCCACCGTCCAAAGTACGCGCCTATTGGACAGTGTCCGACTCGGAACTGGGCTAGGACGGCCTGTTCCGCACGGCAGAGCTCCCACCATGCGTCCTTTCGGTCTGGTCTACTCATCTGCTTGTGTAGCTCTCGGCCCTTGTCGGAAGCGTCCCAACTGTCATACCAACGTGTCAACAGCCGATTGTCGGCTAGGGATCGTACAGTCCCAAAGCTGTACGTGTCAGATTACCGAATCAGATACCCAATTTGAAATAAACCGTGCTGAGATTACTCCCTTAGAGCACGGAAATTAGACAAACGGCCTGCCCCATGGGTGGGTCAATAGCTTAATACCCTGGGCTGGTGCCCAAGGCTGCTGAACCGATGTCGGCACTGCCTGCTCCTTTTAGCGTAAGAGGACATACCGAAGATCGTTTCTCACAACGTTCGTAACCAATGCCATCGACGATGCGGCTTTCGTGCAATGCCGGTGTTATCGGAAACACTAGCTCCGAGACCTTCCAACGTTTACGGTGAGCTGTTACCTCTAGCACACCTAGCTCCTTGCTTTTCACCTCCAGACCTAACCTTGTGAGTCAGGTGCAGTGGCTACTAAGCCCGCCATAATCCCCCACACACTGGGGGCGGGGCTGTATGGCTGTTTTTCTATTGGTCACCTGGACTTGAAAACCGTAACCAAAAACCAGTCCCTCTTGGCCACCCTGTTGGGTGTTCACGCGACAACCACGTTGAGGTGGGGGCTGGAAATGCCGCGTGTCAGATGACCGATACAGATAGACCCATTTGAAATAAACCGTGCTGAGATTACTCCCTTAGAGCACGGAAGAGGAAGCGAGCAGTGAGTTGTAGTGTCGCCTTATCCCCGTACAAGGACAGACCCTCTGCCACACATGGACCAGTTCTCTATCTCTCATTACCTTGTCCCGATGATCCGATCGTTCATCTGTCAGATTACCAGATTATACTTTCACTTACAATAACACACAAGACAAACAGGCTTACGTATGAACGTTAAGCAGTGAATGTTTTTGAGAAGTTGTATATAGTTCCTCTTCCTAATCATTTATACTGTTCAAACTAATATACCCGCTGAAGTTCGTCAATTAAAAAGTCATAGTTCCAGATATAGGAGCATTAGCGAGTGGTCAAAACGAGATGAGATTTTTAATGTTCATCACAAAGGGCAAAGATCAATTTTATTCCTAGTTAATGATTTTGTTGGTGCGTTTACTGCTAACACATCAGCCTAAACGCTAATTAAATGAAATAGAACAACTGATAAACAAAATATTAATATTACATATTTTAAATACAAAACAAAATAAAAACATATTGAGCTTTAAGAAAATTGAATAATTTACCGTTGTATTGACATTTTTATTAGTGAATATCAGGACTATCCCTACTTCTTAACCAAACTCTCTCTATCCTCCCCCCCCCATTCCTGTAATACTACCAATGGTTTTATGAAAAGACAAGGGAAAAAAAAAAGAATGACGCTTATAACCTCAAACGAACGATTACACTACTTAATACAAAGCATATCCTCACATTAAAGCTTCAAAAACTGGTTTAGAAATGAATATCAAATTTGGTACAACGTTCAGGAAATTTTGAAGAAAGCTGTTGGGGAGAGTTTGGTTATAAAGTAGGAATAGTCCCGCTTGTCACTAATTACAATTTCTATACTGCTGCTAATTATTCAATTTTTTGAAAGCCTAATATGTTTTTATTTTGTTTTGTATTTAAATTATGTAATATCAACTCGTTATTGCTCATGTAGCTTAGCTTATTCTTATTAATAATATTAGCGTTCAGGCTGATCTCTCAGCTGGTAAACGCACTATCAATATTCCATCCAGTTAATTAATTTTGAACAGTGTATTTGATTAAGAACTATATACAACTTCTCAATACCTTTGAGTGCTGATCCTCAAGTAAGTCAAGTCATAATTAACTTTATAGTAGTTCTCTTGTACATCTCAGTAATAAGCCAAAAACTTTTTCTCAGGAAATGTGACAGACCAGCGCCTGTGTTGGACGGCAACGACTGCTTCGGACCTCCTCATCAATTTACAGAGGAATTGCTCTGTTTCATCATCTGTCAAGAAGGTATCGGGGCTCTTACAATAACGAAGCATAATCCCATCTAGTCAGAGCAGGGGCGTAGCTAGAAATTTTCCATCGTTTTTGGGGCCCCAGGGGATTGATCTCTTTAGGAGGGGGGTTGTATTTTGCGTAATAGTTAATTTTTAATGTGAAAAAAAAAACAACACTCATTCGGGGGTTCCCCTCAAGTGGGAGCCAGGGGGGATTTTAAGAAATTCTCCCCCTCCTCCCCCACGTAGCTACGCCACTGAGTCAGAGTATTGTTAATTCAATAGCTTTAAGAATAGCGTATTCAGTATCGTGTTGTGGGATGCATTTCTAATAAGAAAATTAAAGCTTATATTACGCGTAGCTGTATTACTTAGTTTGGATCAGTGGTGTAATTGAATTGCTAATAGATCTAATAAATCTGTGCGATTAAACATATTGCTTTTTACCAATTGCTTTTGCTAAGCGTTTCATGCTGTTACCATTCTTAATTCGCTATGATCGTATCACTTGGCTGAACCAGGTAAAAAAAAATGTTTTTTTATTTCGACTCCGGAATTTATTTACACGCATGTACCGAATTTATAGCTTTACAACTGGATAAAATAAACGATGGGAGCGTCGTTGCGGGGTCCAAGAGTTTAAAAAAGACGACCTGAATTTCAACTCGGGAACTAAAGCCTCTCAGCGCTGTCTTCTTCTTCTTCTTTCTCATAGTTCTGATCAGTAATCCTTTATCTAAGATGAAACGCGCAGTGGTTTCCAGATGAGGAAGTTCTCCATATAGTTTTTATTTCTATAGGATTACGTTTGCTCGTCCCGACCTTTAGCTTCTGGAACATATGCTGTCTCATTCTGTTGTGTCTGGTGTCATGGCCACGTTATAAGAATTTTGACTCCCACATGTCATATGCATGGCGACAGAAAGCAGGAGAGCCACTGGTCGTCCGCTTTTAGAGAATACCGATGTTTGCAAACGCGACATGACGCTCTACAAAATCAACACTAACAGTTAGGTTAGAGTGGTACTGGATAGATCCACTTGGAGAGCGAGCATAAAGGAAGGGTCTCATATTGCAGATGTCATACACGACAGTAGTAGAAAGGTGTTACAGACACCAAGCTGTGTATAAATATTTGCCTCTTTGGTCATACAAAACGTATGGTAAGGTTCCCCTTTCAGACCTTGTGGTCTATAGGGCAGATGATGTAAGGGTCATCTGATTCTCTAGCCTACGGTTAACGAGGGTGTCATGTGGCCAGCACAACGTCCAACCGCCTTTACTTTTCCCCAACTAATGTCAGGTACCCATTAGAGCTGGGTGGATTCAGGGGAGCCCAAGGATCCCGAAATAAAAATCCCAGTTTTCACTAGGATTCTAGCCCTGGACCCCGGTTCAGAGACCAAGCGCTTTACCGCTCAGCCACCGCGCCTCAAATACAAGATGTTGGAAAGTGAAAAGATCTCTCGAGACGTAAAATTCCACAGATAAATTTTGCCACATAACTGCAGTGCTACGTTTAACACTTTCTCTCCGTAATTATTTACCACATTCTGTTGGAATCAACGTTAGTATCGTCAGTTAGGAGAGAAAGAGTTTAAAAATCTCTCTATTTTAGATTGCCCTCAAGGGACCTGGGATTTGAACTGTTCCAAAGACTGTTCCCAGTGTCTGCACGACTGCGACAAGTACACAGGGGAGTGTGATCAGTGCTTGGCGGGCTTCAAAAACCCCAACAGGTCGTGCTCAGTCGGTAAGTTATTCGCCCATAACAGCAGGGCCGGATTTAAAGGGGTTTAGGGGGAGCTACAACTCAGGGAAATCCTCAAAAAGGAGCCTTGTATTATAAATAAATCAAATTTCGACAGGTTAGAAACTTTATTTTTTTTTGTCTGAAACTTTTCCCGCATTTTTATAAACAATAATTTAAATTCTGCAGTTGGCGACACTGTACGTTTATAGTGTGCTTGTATTCTTGTAATAGGCATAGATCTAATATGGATTTCTTACATAACGTTTTTGTTTGGTTGTTTGTTTTTGTTAAACATGCAATTAAATAATTTTTTATACGACAGAAAATGTTATTAATTTTCAATAACACTTTTTTTCTTTTTTAGTATGGCATGCAGTGGCGTAGCTAGGGTGGGGGGAGGAGGGGGGAGATTTGAAAAATCCCCCGGACCCCCACTTGAGGGGGCCCTCAAATGAGTGTTTTATAGATTAAAAATTAAGTATTAGGCAAAATGTAGGGGGCCCCCAAAGAGATCGATCCCCCGGGCCCCCAAACGATAGAAAATTTATATGACATGTTTTTTGATATATTATTTTTATTCATAAGTTTATTTTTATAAAAGCTTTGGAAAAAGAGACAAAAATTCTGCCAGGGGGCCTTCATATACTTAAATCCGGCCCAGCATAAACATTTTTTTTTTTGGCAAGGGAATATTACTTAGTTCACACGCCTTTTGGTCTGTGGGGTAGTTTGTGTCTATTATTATGTAATAGACTAAGGGATGGAGGAAGGTGTGAATATTTCTGATTGTCTGTTTTTTTTTAGCTTGCGACATTGATGAATATGGTCACATGTGCAAGGAATCGTGTACAGACAAATGCTTGGGCGAAGATTGCATTGACAGAGTCTACGGGACATGTCCAAGTAAGTTGTGTTTGATATTAATTATGTTTTCACTGTCCGAATAGGGTGTTAATATAAATTTGCCTAATTGGAAGGTCCAGGCAAATGGGCCAATACTGAACTGAACAAGTCCATACAGTTATCTCTCTTAAAAAAAACGAACTTTATCCCGCTTGTCTGTCAGTTTGACTGTCTGTCTGTGCGTCAAGTTTGAATATCAAAAAGAGCTATTGAAATGTGTAACTATTTTTTTAATGAGCGACAAATAGGCGTGAGAGTTCATTTTAGTACTAAACCCAAATCTTCTAATATTAATAAGCCCATTTTTTTATATTTTTAGGGAGGGGGGCGCTGTGGTCGAATGGTAAAGCGCGTGGCTTCCGAACCTGAGGTCATGAGTTCGAATCCCGGTTAAGACTGGCATTTTGAATTTCCGGATTTTTAGGGCGCCTCTGAGTCCACCCAAAGTAAAGGCGTTTGGTCGTTGTGCTGGCCATATAACACCCTGCTCGTTATCCGTTGGCCAAAGAAACAGATGAACTTAACATAATCTGCCCCATAGATCACAAGGTCTGAAAGAACACTTTACTTTTAATTTTTTTTTTTTTTTAGAAAAATTTAAGCTTACTTAAAGGAGAAGAGCTTCGCCCTTTTAAAAATATAAATATAATTCATTTCCTTATTTGATATCAAACAAAATAATTAATTGCCTGTAATTGATTGTGTAATTAGTTACTTTTTACTTTTTATTTGTGTGGGAGAGAGTTAACTCTCTCCCTCCTAATTGACGATACCATCGTTGATTTCACTAGAATGTGGTAAATAATTACGGAGAGAAAGAGTTAAAAAATTAAATGGGAAGCGTGGTCGAGAGACTAAGTGCGCATGATCTTGGCTTGGCTACCTAGCAGGGGCTCGAGGTTCGACACCCGACTCGGGCAGAGTTGTGTTTACTGAGCGCCTAAAGGCAGCACGGAAAACCAACTCCTAGATACCCCCTCCCCCCATGGGATCACAAATGAGACTGGACCAAAGCGCTCTGAGCATACTATGAGGAAGAAAGTATCGCTATATAATAGCTATAATAATAATAAATATATACATTTATCATGTCTCAATGCTTGTATATTTCTTATGTTTTTTGTCTTGTTAATTTGTATTTCAGTTTCAACAACATTTAAGCAATACTATCACTACTTGTTTTTATTACTACCATTTGGGATCTTGTTCTTTTTAAGGTAAGAACATTTTCATGCATGAACATGGTTACCTCATAAAGATTAACTGCAGATAACACAAAGTGAATCTCACTGATGTCTGGCTACAGAGTCCACACTATATTACCTCGCATAATCTCTCCCGCACCCCTTCGCGGATCAAGTCGAAAATTGTGCGCAATAATCTTGTTTGATACCAGCAAGGGAGATTATTTTCTCAGTATTCGCAGATACAACTAAATATGTAGAGTTTCGTCCCCTTGGATAATTAAATCATATATATATGCATTGTTACATTGAGATACAACTTAACAAAGCATAAATCTGTAACAAAAGTAACCGATTAGGAGTCGTTTGTAATTGAGGTCACGCTAAACTAAATATTTTTTGAGCCCTTCCCCCCTTGTCACAAAGTGTCACAAATTCTGAGACCCCCCCTTCCCCCCCCCCCTCTGCGTCACGTCACAAAAAAAAAAGATTTATTTCAAATTATTTATTTCACATCAATTTTTTTCCCATAGTGGTTTCATGTGCTCATCGATAGTATACACGGGAAGATTTTCTAGGAAAAAAAAAAAAGTTGATATTGAAATGAGTACCTAAAAAATGTTATTATTTTTAGAAGATTTTTGAAGATTAAAAAAAAAATATTTTATTTGTGTTTTTGTTTTTTTGAATTTTAAATTTGTGACGTCACAAAATAGCTACCTCACTCCCGCTTGTCACAAAGTGTCACATTTTCTCAAACCCTCCCCCCCCACCTCCTAGAGCCTGACGTCATTAACGAATTATCAATTAGTCAATTATTATTTTGTTTAATACCGAATAAGGAGGCCCGGTGGCCGAGCGATAAAGCGCTTGACTTCCTTCTGGGGTCCGGGGTTCGAATCCTGGCATTTCGGCATCTTTGGGCGCCTCTGAGTCCATCCAGCTCTAATGAGTACCTGACATTAGTTGGGGAAAACTAAAGGAGGTTGGTCGTTGTGCTGGCCACAGAATCAGCTGACCTTTACATCATCTGCCCTAGGGACCACAAGGTCTGGAAGGGAACTTTTAAATATCGAATAAGGGAAATAACTTCTACATAATTGAGAAATATAGTTGTACTAGCAGAGTTCTTCCCCTTGATGCCTTTTAACATGTACTCTACTAACAGTTGACCAACGTTTCTCAAACTGTGCGGCCGTACCACGTGATTTCGATCCTTTAAAAAAAATACATTTATGGTTCTTGTTATTGGATCCTGTTTTGTTTAACCATGCCTTTTGTTTTCCGTCCATATTTCAGACAATATACGGACAAGATGGCCGGAAATCCTTGGCAAGAGTTTTTTACGCCGGCGCAACGATCTGACATCTCGGAACAGGCGCTAGAGCTACATGTAGTTGGATCGATCCGCATCAAGTGAAACCCCCCCCCCCCCCTTAAAATTTTTAAATGCCATAATATATGGAGGAAGGAGGAATGGAGGAATGCGATATTGAACACACAGTTGTTAAAATGTTTCTTTTAAAAACGATTGTGGAGAGAAAATAAAAGTCGGTGCAACTAATTTCAAATTGAAATTCTTTCTTAAATAAGTTTAAGATTCTTCTAACACAGTGATGCCCAAACTCAATTGACTCGCGGGCCATTTTAATTCCCGATACTCGCGTCGCGGGCCACATCAACAAAAGGTACAAAAATACGAAATACGAAATGAAATTGACCTGAATTTTAAGCTATTTGATTAGAAACATTTAGATATAGTACGTAGTACTTACTAATGAATTGGATATTTCAGATAACGGCTTTTGTAATCAAAATATGAGCAATTCTGTAGCTAAATTTACAACCGACTAATTTTCTGGTCTCTTTTTTTTTTTGGAAATATTCCTATTAATCCTACAATCTGTAGGCGTAATTAAACTATTTTTTATTCGCGGCTTCAATCAAGAGTGCCACCATATTTGTTTTAAAAATGCCGTTTAAACAATTTTCTTTTTTTAACAGCCACACTTTATTTACAAATCAAATATGTTCGCTTATTATCATGTTCCACACAAAGTAAAGATGCTTTCACTTCTTCTGTTAGATTCTGCATTCAGAGTTCCATTTAATAAGCGTTCATATATAAAGGTCATGGTACAAATTAACTAAAGAAAAAATTGAGGGTCCCAATGTAGGTAAAGCTATATTTGTCAACCTTTTTTTTGGATGGGGGATTTTCTAAAAATTGTGCCAACATTTCGGCGGGCCGGATGAAATCACGTCGCGGGCCGCATCTGGCCCTCGAGCAGTAATTTAGGCAACACTGTTCTTACATATCCTTTAGCTTCTTAAGATCAGGGAAAAAAAATATTTTTATTACTGGTAACTTGTCTTTAACACGTGTATGACATGTATACATATATCAGAAGCGGACTGGGTATCAAAATCGGCCCGGGCATTTCTATACCATTTGGCCCATAAATAGTATATGTGATGAGCATGCAATTCTAGTTCTACCAGTCCTCAGAATCTTTAAGTTTGATAATGTAATGATAGCTATACACATTCATACAGTGAACACTATGTCTTTATAAGAACTATAGGCCTTACGTTGCTTTTTTAATCGCAAAGTGTGTAGGTCCTAAAAGGATGAAGTCTACTAGTAAAGTGTCAACGTATTTAGGCTATTACATTATTTTGGAAAATCTTATTAAATTTTTAAGAGCTAGTAGAGTCTGTAAAAGACTTATATTTTTAAATACGTAGCTCAGAGGGCCCCTTTAGTAAGAAAACACTATAAAACCTTTAACAATTTAATACGTGCCTTAGTAACATCCATGCGGCCCTTATCTTATAAACTACAAACGTGACTTCAAAAAAGAAGATGATTACTGTGGTCTTACCGGCCCATTTGGGCACCGGCCCACCGGGCATTTGCCCAAATGCCCATATAGCCAGTCCGCCCCTGACATATATACAGTTCTTTTAGCAGTGCCGGACTGTCCTTCTTCAATACTAAATCTTAAAACATGTTAAAAATTTCGTTTCCTTTTCTATTATTAATATCCCTAATATGTTGAGCTTCTAATATAGAACAAATAATGTAGGAGTATATATGTATTTATGTATGTATGTCAGAGAAGTCACAGCCTGTTGACCGATCTTGATAAAATTTGGCAGAAATGTTCCTTAGATCACGTCAGAGACCAAGGTGTTTGTTTAACTTTTCACCATCAAACATCAAGGCTCTAAAAACTAAAAATATCAAAAATTATCTCTAAGAAAAAAACCTACTAAATAATTAGGTGAATTCATTTTCACAGTATTTTACAGTCGCTATGAACAAAACAGCAGCCCATTGAAATAGATATCCTTCAGAGACGCTGGAGATGGATAGGTCACACCCTGCGCAAGCCCGCATCCAACATAACAAGGCAAGCCCTAACCTGGAACCCCCAAGGAAAGAGGAATAGAGGACGGCCCAGGAACACATGGCGCCGCGATCTGGAAACAGAAGCCAAGCAGATGGGCAAGACATGGGGACAGTTGGAGAGACTCGCCCAGAACCGAGGTCCCTGGAGAAAGCTGGTAGGTGGCCTATGCCGCAGTAGGGACCACAGGCAGAGATATGATGAGATAATCAATATGCCGGCTACAAACTCATTTTTTTTCTCTACTTTCATTTTCGTGGCCAAATATTTGAAAATGTAAATGAAGCATCCGCCAAGTTTGACATAGATTTATATTTTATCCAATAGATCAGTAATACGTAAACTAGGAACCGCAGTCTGATGGTCATATCTGCTTTAACTCTTTGACCTAGCAACGACGCTCTCATCGTTGATTCTATCCAGATATAAAGCTATAAATTCCGTCCAAACGTGGAAAATAATTTCGGTGGCAAAAAGTTAATGAACCTATGGGCCTTTGTTAGAAAATGTGAAGGCCTTATTTAAGGGTGAGTAGTTGCACATTCCTACTCCAGCCTCCAATACCAGTGTTTCTGTCAATGCTTGTCATTGGTTGTGCCAGTCATTATGTGATTTGTCATGTCAGCTGTTGTAAAGTAAAGTAAAGTTCCCCTTTCAGACCTAGTGGTCTATAGGGCAGATGATGTAAAGGTCATCTGATTCTGTGGCCTACGTTTAACGAGGGTGTCATGTGGCCAGCACAACGACCAACCGCCTTTACTTTTCCCCAACTACTGTCAGGCACCCATTAGAGCTGGGTGGACTCAAGGGCGCCCGAAAATCCCGAAATAAATATCCCAGTCTTCACCAGGATTCGAACCTGGGACCTCCAGTACGGAAGCCAAGCGCTTTACCGCTCTGCCACCGCGCCCTCTATGTCAGCTGTTGTGCCAGTCATTATGTGATTTGTCATATCAGTTGTTGTGCCAGTCATTATGTGATTTGTCATGTCAGTTGTTGT
>JADKLZ010079391.1:1228861-1239338 GCA_021533235.1 Biomphalaria straminea
AGATAGATAGATAGATAGATAGATAGATAGATAGATAGATAGATAGATAGATAGATAGATAGATAGATGGATGGATAGATAGATGGATGGATAGATAGATGGATAGATAGAAAGATAGATAGAAAGATAGATAGATAGATAGATAGATAGATAGATAGATTGATAGATAGATAGATACAAACATACATACATATATATATAAACATAAATAATACATACATAGCTTAGAAAGAGACGTCATACAAACACATATAAACACATGCACACAATCTCCACACATACAGTCTCCCACACATACAGTCTCCCACACATATAGTCTCCCACACATACAGTCTCCCACACATACAGTCTCCTACACATACAGTCTCAACACATACACATGTAATAGACACTAGCTAGTTGTACCTGTAAACTCCCCATACGTCTTGTTACTACTAACACAGTTGATAAACTCGAACGCACTTCGCCTAAATAAAACACACACAAAACAAAGACTAAGTAGGCCTATATTAATATAGTTTTAATAGTTTTTTAATTTGCATTTGAGTCTGGAACGTTGACTGCAGAGCTGGAGATGAGGATCCTAGCCATGAAATTGGAATCATATTCCTTTATAAAAGTTTTTATAAGCAAAGTATTAAGCAAATTATAAGGTAACTAGACATAATGTGTCACCATCTAGCTATTACAACACCCCAACAGGTTGCTGAGGAAAAGAGAACAGCAGTGGCAGAAGAAGAACGCAAAAGAAGAAAAGCAAGGCCAATGACACTAGCTCCAGCTGGAATAACCTGCCCAGTGTGCAGCTGAACATTCCGGGCTCACAAAGGTCTCACCAGCCACACGAGGAGGCATAAAACCCCAGTGCTAAGCCCTCAGCACCCTGGATGTCAAAAGTGGTCCTCATCGGACCACAATGGACGAACTATATAACTACTCTCCATCTCACTATTTATAATAGTAATAATAGCATGTCATTCACTCTGAAGATTAAGTATTAGCGCTGCGTCACAAATTCCTGACCCATAGGGTGATTTCTGTTTCATAAATCTTTTTAGCTAATTTATAGATGATTGTATTTAACAGCTTCCCAAATGGGGTTTGTAATTCATGATAACCAATGACTTAAATTCTGCCAAGTTATTAGTTTTCCTGGCTGGCTCAGGCAATCCATTCCATGCTCTAATAGCACTAGGGAAGAAAGACCATTTGTAGAAATTTGTCTTAGCATACGTAACGAGTACTATGACTTTATCTTTATGTCTTTCTGAGTATTTTATTAGATTCTGTTATTGTATTTCAAGATTTTGGTTCAGTGTTTTATGTGTGATTTACTACTTTACTTTTAGGTCTTCTATCCTGAAGGCTTTCTAAATTTAGTGATTTTACTAAAGGTGTTACTCTAGTAAAATGTGAATATTCGTTTGTTATGAATCTCACTGTTCTTTTTTGTGTCTGTTCCAGCTTCTTAATGTTTTCTTGAGTTGAGGGGTCCCAAACAGAGGATTCATATTCTATTATAGTCCCAATCAAGGTTAAATAACATTTTAGTTTTATGTTATTATATTATTTATAGAAATTTCTTTTTAATAAATCATAATGCTTTGTTTAATTCTTAGACAGTCTATAGGGAGACAGACTAACTGGTCAGTTACCTTGGAAGAGTCTCTACTATGCTGTCGTTACTGCCATAGGTTTTATTCTTGTACTCTATGACGGCCGACACTCCAGGCTCTGACTTAATCCGCAGCTTAATTATGACCTTGGTTTCTGTAAGGGTAATGACTAGAACAGAGGGTATATACCTGTACATCAGAGAATAAAAAGAAAAAATAAATAAAGTTTCCCTTTCAGACATTGTGGTTGGTCTATAAGTCTATAGGAAAAAAAACAACAAAGGCATCTTAGTCAACGCACAACATCTATTACATCATCCTATATCAAACAACTCAAGCGCATCATCAATTACATATATATACGTTTAGCTAGCACAATGACAAGGGAAACTATCATCATATATCAAACAAAATAAAAGAAAGACCAGCTTTTTGCCAAACTAGTGCCAGTAGCATACGAAATCACGCCAAAGATCCCATAAAAGAAATCCCAGAGTTCAACTGGATTGGAACCCATGACCCAAGGCTCGTAAGCCAAGCGCCTTACCACCGAGCCACCGCGCCTCCAAGTTAGGGGACTCAGATGAGCCCTAAAGATCCAGTAGTTAAAAATCCGAGTTTTTAACAGGATTGGAACCCGGGACCCATATTCGGAAGCCAAGCGCTTTACCTATGAGCCACCGCGGCTCCGAATTGGATAAAATGCTATATTGATCTACCTCAGTGTTACCGCATAGTATGTGTTTCCCCATCCTTCTGTCGGTACTGCCAGCATTGTTTCTGTGGTTGAGTGGCCGTGATTGACAGACAGCCACATAGAAAACTGTTCAATTCCAACAGCTCGATATGCTGATCTAGTAACCACCGAATCATTCAATCTGTCAATGAATAAATAAATAATAATATGAAAAAAAAAACAATAAAGATGTTCCTCTTCTTGTAGCAATCTTTTTTCAGACTGTGCCAAGTAAATGTAGTTTACTGTTTTCTTCAGTTATTCAGCACTGAAGTACAGGTTGTTAATTATGTTGGACTGTAGTGGTCGTAGGGTCTGCCTAGGGTGGATTAGGGAGGGGCATTTAAAGAGGATATGGTTTACGGTTTTATAAGAATGGATTTGGATTTTGGATTTTAGGCACATAGGCACAGTTTAGGCCATGTCGTGCTTTAGTTCCTTAAGGACCACTCTCCCTCTACGCAACAAGGGCCACTATATATGCAATTAAATCATTAAAATCAAGGTCTATTCATAGTTAAAATAGTACAGGAGTGTGTGGTGTGTCTACAAATTGTGTGGAATTTATTAAGTTATGGTGTAATTTAACAGAGGTGTGTTTCCTGTCCTTAGCTGGAATATTGTAGGTTGCTCATTGCAGGGGAAAAAAGTTATAACATGTACTGTCCATTTTGTTTGCCTTGGTTATTTCTTAAAAAAAACATACTTTAAAAATGCGTATAGCGAATGCAATTATATCAATGAGTGATTTAGTATAAAAAAAATATATTCTAACAATAATACATCTGTGTGATTAGAAATAGTTTTAGCTCTACGAAAGGAGAATAGCTGCTATTAGTTTTGCATGGTCTGTCTGTTTGACCGATCGTCCGTCCCTCCTGGCTAGATCTCATAAACTAGAACAGATATAAAAGAAAATCCCATATCATTTTAGACGAGGGGTGGGCAACTTACGGCCCGCGGGCCACATGCGGCCCGCCGAAGTGTTTTATGCGGCCCGCGAAAGCCTAAATAAATCATTACAAACATCTATAGAAATTATTGAAACTTTTGATTCTTATCACTTGTAATGAATAGGCTAAAGAAACATTGTCTCTAAACGTCTTTCTAAAGAGTTTTATAAAAATAAAACGAATATTATATTTAATAGCAATACTATATAACTTCAGTAAAAGACATAAGCCCCGTCCAGTATTTATACAATGCTATGGAGAACTGTGTTGAAAGAGTTGGATTGGCTTGTACAAGGGTAACAACTGGTGGAGCTTTGACTAAGAAAAAACCTTTTTTATAAAATAAAGAAAATATCCCAACCATAAACTAGTAACTGGAAAGTTTATACAGAGCTACATTAAATTGACAGAACATTATTCTTACACCCCTAGGCGTAGTCAAATTATGCAGCTGCTAAGGTCCATAGCTTAAAATTACAGATAAGGAATAGTGAATGTTATTGTTCGAAGTACACTACGTCTTTAATAATAAATTTTATTTGGTATATTCTTATTTTATTCAGGGCCACCAAATTCACTTCGTCTATGGCCTCCAATTATCCAAGGCCGGTCCCGACTGGCAGTTCCGAAAAGTATGTGAAGATTTGGAAATAAAACATTCTGTTGTTTGGTAACACAGTTGTATTCACTGGACAATCATTAGATCAATATGGAATTTAAAGGAAGAAATCGTTAGGTTCCTTGATGGACATTGACTGTGACCCCTTCCTAAATTTTCTAATGAAGGGTTGAAGACAGACTTCATGTTTATCATCAGAAACATTGTAATTAGTTGTTTGCACATAACATGTATGTGCATCCTAAATCTTTTCAAATATATATATATATATATATATATATATATATATATATATATATCATCATTGGCCTCCTTCAGTCGTAGAACGACTATGGTTCATCTCGCACACTTCCTCGTGTGGCTGTGGAGCCCTATTTTGGAGAGACACTCCCGTCCACAAGTATTGGTCTTCGCTACAGTGGTAGAGGAGTTGGCCAGTTTCCGCGTTGTCCGCTTTTCTTCCAGAGCTGAGGCCCATGCTCTTTCGCTGTCCATAGCCTTCTTGGTCACTGTCTCTCTCCATCTGGTGCGGTCTAGAGCTATGTCTTCCCACTGGTCAGTACTGATGTTCACTGATTTGAGGTCGCGTTTTATAACATCTATGTAACGGAGGTGGGGGCGACCAGTTTTTCTTGAGCCAGACGCAAGTTGTCCGTAGAGGATGACTTTCGGTATGCGATTGTCCTCCATCCGGCGAACATGTCCAAGCCAGCGCAGGCGGCGTTGTCTGAGGGCTGTAAAGATGCTGGGAATACCTGTTCGTGCAAGGATCTCAGTATTGCACACTTTTTCTTTCCATGTGATTTTTAAGATCCTGCGAAGGCATCGCAAATGGAACGAGTTCAGTCTTCGCTCTTGCTTTGCGTAGGTGGTCCATGATTCACTGCCATACAGCAGCGTGCTCATAACGCATGCATGCATATATATATGCGGCCCGCCTAGCCCCCAAATTTCACTAATGCGGCCCTCAGTTGAAAAAGGTTGCCCACCCCTGCTTTAGAGGAATCTCAAGACTGTACTTATTGGCAGTAATACACAAACATGTTAAAGTCTTCGAGAGTCAATCCCAGAAAGAATAAGTAGCCGATGACACACCTCCTGGTAGAAACGCGATGCCGCTGTTCCAAAAGCGTACTGGGTACCCGCCATTATAAGAACATCAGCTGCATGATGAGAAGGAAACTTCACTTTTAGAGAATTCGTTCCTATCATATGTCCAGGTTGTTATTTCATGTACATTTATTTAACTATAGTAACAACACAATTGGAGGAAATAAATCGGTAACTAGGGTTTGGATGTTGGGTCAGGATATGAGATTACATGTATGGAAATAAATGCTTTAAATTTTTTTCTATGCCCAAATTTGATATTTAGGAGTTCAAAAAGCTGCACAAATAAACTTTAAAAACTATATGACGCTCTAGAAATTAGGAAATCTAATTATATATGTATATTTTTATTGTAATTCTTATACATTTTATTTCATTGAATATTTAAACTTAAAAAATAAAATTTAAATAAACTGAGTAGAAAAACAATTAATTTTCACAATAGAAAAACACAATTTCGCAGTATGCTACATTTTGTGTACATATTGTTTGTATAGTAGAAAAGTGAGTTGGCGCACACTTTTCGCCCGCCAATTCCTGGCGCTAAGTCTTTCAAAAAAAGTCTTTTTATTTTAAATTAACCAATAGATTTGAAACATTATATATGTCGCATACACATTATTGAGACATTAACTAAATAGTAAATATTTTGTTTGGAAAGCGAAAATTAGAAATGTTCATATTTTTGTTTGTTTCCTTTAAGTAACTCTAATGTAGAATCAACCAGGTTTATTGTAATGATGGCTAACACAATGTACGTTAACAACTTAAACTTGGTCTTGACTGATTCCATCAGCTGTGTTTTAAGATTTTGAAGCTTTCTTTGACTTGGTAAAACAAATATGTTATGCTCACAATATAGCAAGATGGGCGCTAATATGGAGTTTCTAGGCAGTCAAAAATTGTGCGCAACCAAAAAAAAAAACGCAATGGGGGTAGTAACACTAAAGGTAAAATTAAAACTGTCGATATTATTCTTCTTTTTATTGTACAAAATTATAAGCTCAATCAGTTGCCTGTGCGGTTTGCGCGCTGAACTGTCGTTTGGATATCTTGATGGTCCCGGTTTCAAACCCTGCCCGCTCCCACACAAGATTTGTTGATCTAAAAAATAGTTAGTGTATGTAGTTTTTCTTTTTGCTTGTTTTTGCTCATTACCTCGCTTCAAATATTTGCTTTTTAAGTTTTTCAGGGGTTCTCATGCTGCTGTTTGCCACCCTCCATTAAAAGTTTTTTTAGTATTTGTCTAAAGCCATTAGGAAATATAAAATTTGTTTAACGTGTAAAGCTTGACAATGTACAAAAAGTTATCATGGGCTATTAATGTGTATATTAAATTATTATTTAAGAGAGAGTGGAGATTTTGTGTGTGCAATGATTTGATTTATTTATATTTCACTTTAACAACAGAGAGAGATAGAATTGGTGCCAAATCTTTTTCAACGATTCTAAACTAAATTTAAAAAAAAATATTTCGATAAAATAAAAAATAATTGCGTATGAAACTAAAGAGCCGCAGCTTCACATCCAAAGAGCCGTACGTGGCTCGCGAGGCACAGTTTGCCGACCCCAGCAATAGGCCATTAATTATATTTGTACTAACAATATATATTAATGTAAGAGAATGTTTTCTATTGATGAGAGGCCTATAGAAAATAGGCGTACAATAATTGAAAGGATTAATATTTTAAATATCAGGAGATTTGCTAATTAAAAAAAAAAACAATTAAACAACAATTATCTACACTTTTAAAGTAACTTTCATGGAGTTCTATTTTAGTAGCATATATAAATTACGTGTTAAGTTAACGTACACTTGTAAAGAAAAGTTCCCCTTTCAGACCTTGTGGTCTACAGAGCAGATGAAGTAAAGGTCCTCTAATTCTATGGTCCACGGTAAACGAGGATGTCATGTTGCCAACACAACGACCAACCGCCTTTACTTTTCCCCAAATAATATCAGGTACCCATTGAGCTAAGTGGACTTAAGGACGCCCGAAAATCCCGAAATAAAAATCCCAGTCTTCACCAGGATTTGAACCCGGGACCTCTGGTACTTTTTTTTTTCATGATTGACATCTGTAGATTGGGGTAGGTAATTGAGCAGTGGAACCTAATTGGTTGATAGTGCATGAAATGTAAGGATTAGAAAATTAGGTTTGTTAATGCGGCCTTTAAGGATTAGGCATTCAAAATTAGCATTTTTTAAAAAATTTTTTTGCCATATTTTAATACATTTTGCAAAATAAAATTTAATATACAATAGTTAATAAATGAATACGTTAGCCTTTTCTTAAGTAAATTTTATTTTACTTCAAAGTTCATTATCCCCCTTAAAGTATACACGATTGAAAATATATATTTATATTTATATATATTTATCATTGTCGATGAAGTGACGCAAAATATATCAATGAACAACCGCCTCTCTAATGTTTCGATCTCAATCAAATTATAGCAAGGATGTCAAAATGACGGCACAAGGGTCATATTTCGTCCGTGATACGTTTCTACCCAGGATTTTACGTGTTTACTAAACAATGCAGAAGTGATTAGGTCCTATTGGACAAAAAGACTTTTTAAAAATATCTGTCACGTGACTCGCGTAATTGAAATTGATTGGTCCCGCCTGCACAGCTGAATTATGGGACACAATTCAATGAAATACATAGAACTGATTTAGAAAGACAGAAAAAAAAAAACTTTCAATATCAATTTCAAATATGTGTTGTATTTTTTTGTAATGCCTCTGTCCCACAAACCTCATGCGCCTCTCAGACAAAACTTCACTATGTGGTCACGTTCAGACTTTGATTTCTCTGTTTTTGACAAAATCTCTGTGACAAATCTTTTCTAACAATATTGCTGAGTCTTATTTAGCATTACCTTGAACATTGCAATAAATCACACTACCCTGTATGAAGTTTTCATGCTCGGATGACATTTATAGTCCCCGCGCTATCACTAGTTGTAAATTATTAAATTAAAACATTTTATCACTGACTGATTTTTCAGTAGCCCCTGTCTTGAAATTATTAAAATATCCTAAAAATTCATGAAAATGTCCTATTCTATTGAATGATACGACTCCAGGAAAGACCAGCGTGTTAGTCACTTAAGACAGACAGAGACCACGTAAAATTAAAGCGTCTATGATCGTTCTCGCGTTTAGTTGAAGAATGAGTCAATGTAGTCGTGACAATTGTCGAAAATGGATCTTCATAACATTCCGAAGTGTTAAAATGTCTTTCGTTCGCACTAGTTCTGTTTAATAGAGAATTTAAGATTTTTCTACAGTTTGTTTTTTTTTTTTGTTATTTGTTGAAGTGTTTTGTCAATCATCTTTTTGTCTTACTCTGACTGACTTTGTCTATCGACTTCACCTATCCTTTTAATCTGTTAAACCATAGGGTACCACACCAGATCTGTTGACCTTTTTTCTTTTGCCTTGACAGAGCCTCTTTCAATGATGGACCCGACTTTTTACGTCGTCATCATTTAGTTAACTCTATCTACCTCTACTTCTTTTTCCTGGTACTGTTCCCTGAAGGAAGCTAGTGGCGAGCCCTTATACCTTGTGATATAAATGTATAGAGTCTGTGTTTCTTTTTACAGTATTTAGCAGGTGCTCGTGGGGTCCAATAACTGTATTAATCCTGTTTCTTATTGTGTATATCAGGGGTGGGCAAATTACGACCCGCGGGCCATATACGGCCCGCCGAAGTGTTTTATGCCGCCCGCGAAAACCTAAATAAATCAAGTGGGCAAACACATTACACATATAAAATTGAAAATATATTAAAAATAAAAAATTGTAAATATCTATAAAAGTTATTTATCACGTATGATGAAGAGGCTAAAGAAAAATTGTCTGTAAACGTCCTTTTAATGTGATAACAGTAATACGAAGATTATATTTAATAGCAATATTTCGATAAATTCAGTAAAAGACTTTAACTTATGCCAGTATTTATTTAATGCTATGAAGAACTGAGTTGAAAGAGTTGGGTTGGCTTGCACAAGATGGCAAGGGTAACAACTGAGCTTTGACTGAGAAAAAAAAGAATTTCTTAATAAAATATGGAAAATATTTCAACCATAAACTAATAACTGGAAAGTTTACACAAATCTACATTGAATGCATACTGTAAAGTGCACATAGAAATAATAAACACAGGGCCATTCCTAGCTACAGTCAAAGTGTGCAGCTGTAAAGTCTATGTTATTGTGTTAATATTAAAGAGAAGGAATAGCGAAACTTATACTCATTGTTCGAATTACACTTGGTCTTTAATAAGTTGCATAATTTAGTTTTTTTCCCTTTATTTAGTACTTTTCTATTTTATTCGGGGCCACCAGATTCACTTCGCCGTTGGCCTAAAATTATCCAAGGTCGTCCCCGACTGGCAGTTCCGAAAGTACGTGAAGATTTCGAATTAAAACATTCTGATGTTCGGTAACACAGTTGTATTCGCTGGCCAATCATTAGATCAACATGGAATCTCAAGGAAGAAATTGTTATATGTATATGCGGCCCGCCTAGTCCCCAAATTTTATTAATGCGGCCCACGGTTAAAAAATGTTGCCCACACCTGTTTTAGACAATTCAAAATACTCAATGTAACAATTACTTTTTTTTTTATGAAAACAAAACAAAAACTAGTTAATAAAATGACACCATATTTACAACCGTTCAATAATAATGGTAACATTTAGAAAAAACAATTTCGAAACGGAATTACCCACATGTTATTTTTAAACACATATTTGCAAATGGTTTTAGATTATTTTCTCCTAAAAATTATTTTTTTTAAATTTGTTTTACTAAATTAACTACTTTCTGTCATACTAGCTATATATATATATAATATCAGGTGGCCGAGCCTTGCTCGGTTAAATAATTTCATATACCCGAAGTCATTTTTGGATTTTTTTTTATAATTACGAAAATGAACGATTGGATAAAGACTACTAATTCGAAAAATTTCTTTAGTATTCTGTTTGTTCTATATGTAAATTGGTACGTTCAGACATTTAATTTTGGAATTAGTATATTCAATTATGGCTTTAGTACGAAACATCGAGTGACGCAAATTTCTACGTTATTGGGGAAAACTTCAAAGACTTTCTTACAAGCCAATAATAGTAGGCCTACGATAGTTTTACGCTGTCTAGACTGTAGGAGGACTTAAGAGACTTGATATTTAATCGCCATGTACAATTACATATAGAACAAACAGAACACTAAGACTGTCAGATCATAAGAAGTTCATACCGGCTTTATATTTACTAAGGTTTATAGTTAAATCAAAAGTGGCTGCAGCGTACGCAAACTCGTTGACCGCTTAGAATATTGTGTGTTGGTTTCCTTTTCGAGTCGATGTGAAGCTCGAAGTCGCAGATCCTCAAGTTTCCTTAAACGCTCCTCAGAATTTTCTAGCTT
>JADKLZ010079391.1:1244338-1268048 GCA_021533235.1 Biomphalaria straminea
CAAGAGATTAGATAAGACACTAATAAGCCAATAAGACACTGATGACTAAATGAGTATAGATTGTATAAGGATATATTATTTGTGTCTATTTAGAGCGGCGACGTATAAATGAGACCAATTCATCGAAAAACATATTTTTTAATCCTTGTTTGAGGTACAAAACAAACAAAAAAGTAATTACCGAAATGTTACTAAGCCTATTTGTTTATTTTGTTAAATTTGATTTTTTTCTGTTGTCAGGTAAAAGAAATAGTTGTACAAAACTTCAGATCAGAGACTGGGTGTGTAAGATATAACGTGTACAAACTTTTTACCAGACAGACAGACAGACAGACAGACAGACAGACAGACAGACAGACAGAGTTGATATAAGCTTTGTAAAAACAGGACCCAATTTCGTAAAATATAAATAATAAAAAAAAGTAAAGTTCCCCTTTCAGACCTTGTGGTTTATAGGGCAGATGATGTAAAGGTTATCTGATTCTGTGGCCCACGGTTAACGAGGGTGTCATGTAGCCAGAACAACGACCAACCGCCTTTACTTTTCCCCTACTGATGTCAGGTACCCATCAGAGCTGGGTGGACTCAGGGGCGCCCAAAAAAAATCCCAAAAATTAAAAAATCCCAGTCTTCACCGAGCCCGGGACCTTCTGTACGCAAGACAAGCGCTTAACCGCTCAACCACCGCGCCTCCTTGAATGTAAAATACTCACCGGAAATTTGTGAAAACTCATCGAATAGAAAGTAAAGGTGATGTTGCTTGAGCCTGGAGTTTTGTTGGCCAGGAGGGCGCGTGGCACGGCTACAACAAACGTCTTGCCGTACTGATTACTTCTGACCCCTGCAGATCAACATAAGATTACATTGTTTATTTGTCAAGGTACTATACACATTTGAGACCAAAAGAAAATCTGCCGCCGAGGACAAACGCAGACGACGAAAAGAAAATCTAAACCGACCACCTGCGGACAATGGTTTTGCTTGCCCTGGATGTGGCAAAATATGTAGATCACAGCTGGGACTGCACAGCCACTGGAAACACTGTATTCCTCACTAATCTTCGGACTCGAAGACAAGCCTATTATTATTATAGAAATCATTGCTAACACACAGATCTAGCTAAAACCATTATATAAATAATGTTTTAAATCTTAACTGTTTCTAATATTTATCACTTATATTTTCAGGGACGTAGCTAGGATTTTGGGGGCCCCCGGGAGGCTTGACCTCTTTTGAGGGTCCCTGCATTTTACACAATATTTGATGTTTAATGAAAAAAAAAACACTCATTGGGGTGCCCTATATTCGTCATAAACTAGATAATTTCGAAAGCGTCATTTTATCATTAATATAAAAAACATCTTTTTGTGTCATAGACAAATTTTGAGAAATTTTAATTTGAGTTTTTATCAACTTTCAAACAATATCATACGACTAAGAGGCCCCTAAAACATATCCTGCTTTGCCTTTTTTTAAATATATATTTTTAGCAGTAAATTGTTCGTAATTGTTCATGAATAATCTGTGATTATTTTTTAATAACTCTATATGTTCGTGAAGTCGACTTTGTACCATTCAAGTAGAACATTGGAATACTTTTATCTAGTGGCGATTCACTGAAACTGAGGAAAATTTTCATAAGACATTTTACATTTTTTTTTAAACATAGGTTAAATTATTCTATTTGAATTTTAGCCTTAACATTGTTGATTTCTCTTTGTATTTTATTTTACATATCAATACATTAACATATGTTCATAAAATAAACTATAATCTATAAGGGGTATTACTTAGTTTGTTTATCAAATCATTAGAGTTTACGCATGCAAGATCTTAGGACAATAGATACCATCCTAATACAGCAACGGAGTAAGAATTTAAATATAGAAAATGAGATTCCCGAAGTAAATTTATAAAGTTGTTTCTGTTTTTAAATGGGAAGCAAGCAAGCCATAATTTTTCTAACATCTAATTTGCAAACTTTGATGTTGAAGAGTTTTTAAAAATGTGTCTTGTTTCAGTGCACGTTAAGTTTCTTCTTTCACTTGTATCTCCCCCTCCCCGCCAAAATTCACGAAAAAGCACCACAAGGGTCGACAGCGCTCTGTTGAGGACCACTGAACTAGATTATTTAGAAAGTTTATAGAGAAAGAATGAAGTTTTTCATCATTCTTTAATAACAACATGGGAGTGATACCAATAGAAGGAATTAAAGATTTTTCATATTTTAAGCAAGAATGAATGACATAATCTAGCTTTAATCAAGACTGAATAAATCTAGACAAGTAGAGAATCTTATCGAATCTTCAAAATGTAAAGAAATGAAACTAAAACAGATCATCGATATTAACCTGAAAATAATTGGTTAATATTGATGAAACACTAGAATTGTCTCAATTTCAATTTTACCACGCTCCATTAAAGAAATAAAGCACAAGGAAAACAGAAGCGGCCTTGTAGAAGGGCGGGGTAAAGCAATTGTCACCGCCAGTACACATATTAGAGACACTGATGTGAAACACTCTTAATTTCTTCTTTCCCCCAGTATTCCCAGCGCCCCCTTGCTTCCCAGCGCCCAATCATTTCACGAAAACGCCCCCAAGAGGGCGATTGCGCCACGGTTGAAGACCACTGGTCTTGAGTCTTAACTTTCACATGTTTAAAAAAGGTAATAATTCCGAAACCTGCAATGTTAGTTGCAATCAAGGCCGAATTTATTAAAATGAAAGACAAAATCGGGTTTCATTTTTTATTTTTTCATTCATTTATTTTTTTTTTAAAGAAAATAAACTGTCCTTTTTGTTTTAAAAATATGATTTGGTTTTGATTTTATAAATTTTAACTGAATTGCATTAAAATTAATCTTGAAAAAAAAATTGGGCCCCTCAATAAATTAAGCAGAGGGTCTTTACTTTCTTAACTCCGGCCCTGGTGGCAATAGGAACAAGACACCACAGCTTGCTTAAAACATTGCTGCTGTTATAACGTACCCAAAGCTCCACTCAAGAGGCACAGAGAGAGAACTAGAATGGCCAAAGCTGTGTGGCAGTACATTCCTGAATTTTTATAGCACATGCATTATGTTTAATCCCAAGCATGAAATCTGAAAACAAACAAGCGAAGAACTAATCTTATCTTAGGTAAAAGTCCGCACTTAACACTATATATCTCAATACTTTAGAAGCTATTTCCCTTATTCAATATGGGGGGAAAAAATCAACAGTCAATCGACTAATTGAATTTTTATTTTTATTGATTCATGTTTTGTTACGAAAAATAAGATTAGAAAGGAGATAAGATAATTTTCACTGATTCAATCAAATTTGAAATTCAGTTTGACTACGATATATCACCTCAGCGTAACTACTGTACAATAGCAATATAGATGCACATACGATCAACATTCACTCACGAAAATCAGTTATACACTCGTAACCATAGCGTTATAAATAATTGTTTTGAGTTAGTTTCGGCATGATCCGAAAGTGGCTATGGGTAAATAACACGTTCATTTATCCATTAGAACAAAACCCTATATATTTAGTAGTATTTGCGAGTACTAAAGGAATATTTTCCTTTGTTGATGTAAAACTGAATAATTAATTACTACCAAAAATCTGGATATTTGTTTGATTCGCAACTTATCTATGTGCAACGTTTTAACTTGATCTTAGAATGGGGTGCGGGAGAAACAACGTGTACTAATATTTTTGATCAGACAGACAGACAGACAGACAGACAGACAGACAGAGTGAGTTGATAGAGGTTTTTTTTAAAAGTGATATTGTTTAATTTGAATAGCATCTTCTTACATCGTTAGACTGCATTGGATTAACAAAGAAAGAATTACTCTCTAGACCTGCTTAGAGATTAACTTGCAGTAAAGGCTAAAGAAAGTTCTCATTTTCAGACATTACGATCTACGGGGAAAACGATTTTAGTTTCGGTTTAACGAAGGGTGTCATGTGGCCAGCACAATGACCAACTGCTTTGCTTTTCCCCAACTAATGTCGGGTACCCATTAGAGCTAGGTGGACTCAGAGGCGCCCTAAAAAACCCCGATTGAAAAAAAAATGCTTCTTTCATCAGGATTAAAACCCGGGAAATCCGGTTTGGATCTAAATTTAGACTCTATGTCTAGATCTATCCTAAATCAGCAGATCTAGAATATTATTATTATTATTGCTTTTATATAGCGCTACTTTCATGCTTATAGCATGCTCAGAGCGCTTTAGTCCGATCTCATTTGTGGACCAGTGGGGGGAGGGGGTATCTAGGAGTTTGTTTCCCGTGCTGCCTTTGGGCGCTCAGTAAACACAACTCTGCCCGAGTCGGGTGTCGAACCTCGAGCCCCCTTCAAGGTAGCCAAGCAAGCCAAGCTCAAGCCGCACTTGGCCTCTCGACCACCCTTCCCAGGAATATTCTAGATCTAGATTTAGACTACATTTAGAACTATCCTAAATCTGCAGATATAGATCTAGAGTTAGTCTCTACATCTAGAATCTAGATATATCCTAAATAAATAGATCTAGATCTAGATTTAGACCTATCCTAAATCTGCAAATCTAGCAGATCTGAATCTAGATATAGACTCAACATGATACATCTATATATTATAACATATAATATTATTAATATTAATATTTAATCGTATCCTATACATTACAGACGTTATTTAAGATGTAAAAGAATATCAGTTTTACACTAGATATATATATCGCGATCTTTGTCTCCAATCTTAATAATAGTGTGCAATAAAATCATTGGTTAAATGTTAAATATTTATCTCCTGCTTCCTGGACGATCTGGAATGCTCTAAAGCTGTCACATACTTAACGATGCCCTGAGGACATTGATGTTTCGTTCAACTTGATCGCGTTCATGAATGTGAAGCACTATATTGAACACTTTCTCTTTTGGTGCGAAAACTCTAAAGAAGATCCTGACAATGTTTAAGGAAACCCACTTAAAGAAGATCGCAGTAAAAATAGAAAAATTGACATAGCGGTTCCAGAAAATACAGATATATGTTACACTTATTCATTGTTTTAAAAATAGTAAAAAGAAAGCTTTCAGTAAATTGAAGAAAATTGATATTGCGCTATTAGAGCATGGAAGATTGCCTGAGCTAGCCAGAAAAACCAGTGACTTGGCAGAATTTAAGTCATTGGTTAATATGCATGACTGAATGCATCACGCGTAGGACGTAATCATCTTCTTTTTTGAAGTAACGTCTGTATTGTACAAGATAAGAAGATAACACTATAGTAACACCTTAAGCAAAATCAATAAATTGAGAAAGCCTTCAGGATGGATTAAGTAAAGTAGCAACTATACAAAAAAAAGCAACTAAATCATAATCTTCATATCCAAAAACAAATCTAATAAAATGTTCCCACAAAGATAAAGGCGCATTCCTCATTCCATATGCTAGGACAAATTTGTACAAATGCTCTTTCTTCCCTAGTGCCATTAAAGCATGGAATGGGTTGCTTAAGCTTACCAGGAAAACCAGTGACTTGGCAGAATTAAAGTCGATAATTAACCCGCATGACTTGATGCATCACGCCCAGGACGTAATTTTTTTTCTTTTTGAAGTAACGTCTGTATTATATAAGATAAGATAAGAAGATAATTATTTTTTTTAAAGGAACATCTGCAATTTATAAGAAAAGTTCATTTAGGAAAATGCAGTTTTCTGCTACCTATAATGAGACAAGCATTTTAAGTTCATCACTCCCCGATAGAATCCACACATACACACTAGTTTCAGATAGCAATCCTAAGCGAATTCATTCCATGTGCTAATGTTATCATACAATCAGAGACTTAAACTTGGATAATGCATTGCTTTTACAGGCTGGTTCAGGCAAACTGTTCCATGCTACACTTGCACTAGGAACGATGGAGCACTAGTATATATTTGTCCTAGCATGTGGAATACAAATGTGCTTTTATCGTTGTGTCTTTCTTTGTGTTTTAGGTTATTAGGTTGAGTTTTAAGTTTACTAAAGCGTCTAAGTTTAGTATTGTAGTTGAATCTTCGGGTATCGCTATGAATAATTTTAAATATCGCCACACGCTTATTATCTTTTCTTATCTTATATAATACAGACGTTACTTCAAAAAAGAAGATGATTATTCCTACGCGTCATGCATTCAGTCATGCATATTTACCATTGACTTAAATTCTGCCAAGTCACTGGTTTTCCTAGATAGCTCAGGCAACCCATTCCGTGCTCTAATGGCACTAGGGAAGAAAGAGCATTTGTACAGATTTGTCCTAGCATATGGGACGAGGAATGTGCCTTTATCTTTATGTCTTTCTGAGTATTTTATTGTTTTGTTTTTGTATTTGAAGATGATGGTTCAGTGTTTTTGTGTGTAATTGCTAATTAACTTTTGAGTCTGCTATCCTAAAGGCTTTCTAAATTTAGTGATTTTACTAAAGGTGTTATAAATCTTTTATCAGCTCACTACGTCTGTCTGTCTATCTGTCTGTCTGGTAAAATGTATGTACTTGTGATTTCTCCCACGCTCAATCTCGGATCAAGCTGAAGCTTGGTACAATTATGTCTTTAAATGGTCCAGTTTTAGAACCCCTGTGACATGGAGTGACACTCAGTCACCTATTTTAATAGTCCGTGCTGAAAGCACTAGAATAAGTTTTGGGGACTCTTGAAGAAGGGTAAATAGTAGGCAGTTAGTGAAGAACTCCAGCAGAGAGTGGTTGTAAGATAATTTTCTCTGATTGTAATAGGTATTTTGACAAATTTAATCGAGTGTTAACTTAAGAGATTTCTTTGGATTAATATTGTTATTATTTCATTTGATGTGATCACTATGTCTACATGGCATGAGCAGCCAGTATTTTATTGTTATTTATAATGTGTAATTCAACTTTTCTCGTCTGCAAATGTGGAGTTACGTTCTATATATTTATATGTAAGTGTGTCATAGGCTTAGTACACAGTAATACTACGCGATGGCTGAAGTGATAATTTTAGAGACAAAAAGAGATCTCAACACATCACTACACACTAGAGTCACACCCAGCAACATTCAGTTTGACACCATGTACACTAGAATCAGTTTAAACAAATCAACAACTTAGTAAATTATGGATTGGTATAAATTATTTTGTTTGGTATCTTATAGGAAAGAAATTGTATTAGACTAAAGGGGTGGTATAAGCTGAATCAGTCCCCCTACAATTTGTTGTCTAAGTCGTATTGATCATAACATTAAAAAATAGGACAAGAATATAGAAACTTTAGATAACTATGCAATCGTCCATGTTCATAAGCTTTACTGATAATACTGATAACTACAGCAGCTCAAAATTGTAATTGACGGACTCAGGACATTCTAAGTGTTCAGGAGTTTGTGTGTGTGTTTCCATGGTGATGACGAAGATAGGGAGCATTAATTGGTATTTGCTATTTTGGGGTTTTGGCACATCAGCACAATTTAGGCCATGTCAAGCCCTTAATCCATCAAGAGTTATTTCCCCTTTTTATCTCAAGAGCTAAATTTTTGTAGTGAAGTCATTAAAAACAAGCCTATTCACAGTTAAGATAGTAAAAATAGTAAAATATTAATTGTTGGTCTTGGAGAATCATGACATCACGACAGGGTCTGTCATAATTGATGTTAAGGAGGGCAGACAATGCAAAGATTTTTTGTTGGATTTTCGTTAAATATTAGTTTACTTCATTACTATTATATATTTCAATTCAAAGTAAATCTGTGAACAGTTTAATACAATTTATATTCATTTGTTTTTCCACATGGCAGATGATTACGTCCTACGTGTCATGCATTCCGTCATGCATATTAACCAATTGCCTAAATTCTGCCGAGTCACGGGTTTTCCTGGCTGGATCAAGCAACCCATTCCAGGCTCTAATAGTGTTAGAGAAGAAGGAGCATTTGTACAGATTTGTCCTAGCAAAAATATGCATTTATCTTTGTGTCTTTCTGGGTATTTTATTGGATTTTGTTTTTTGGATATGAAGATTATGATTTAGTTATTTTCTGTGTGTAATGTCTTTGTGATGCAGTGTAATCCATCCTGAAGGCTTTATTAAATTATGTTTTTGTATTTGAAGATTGTGGTTCACTGCTTTATGTATAATTGCTATTTTACTTTTAAGTCTACTATCCTGAAGGCTTTCTAAATTGAGTGATTTTACTAAAGGTGTTCTCTAGTCAACTGTGAATAATCGTTTGTTATGAATCTCACTGCTCTATTTTGTATCTATACCAGTTTCTTGATGTATTCTTCAGTTCGCTGTAACTCGACGCTCCCATATGTTATCAAATGTAAATAACAAGGCAACTGTAATGTCATCACATTTATTATTTAGTATTTGAAAAGAAGTCAAGCGAAAGAAAATCAAACAATTTTTTGGTTCAAGAGATCAGTTATTTCTGTCACAGTCGGTCTCTAGAGGGTGTAGATTCCAATGTATCGCTCTATTGCAGATTTCAATCTCCGGCACCAGTAATGAGGGAGGCTTTTTTCTCTGTGAATAAATAGGTGTGTCAATTTTGCATAAGTTTTTGTTAATGTGGTGAAATATATTTTGTCTGATTTTTCAAGTATGTGTATGAAGAAAGGGGGTGGATGCAATGGGGGAACGTTCCAAAAATCAGTCTCAGTTATAATAATAAAAAGGCTTGTCTTCGAGCCCGAAGATTACTGAGAAATACAATATTTGACGTGGCTGTGCAGCCCCAGCTGTGACCTACATATTTTGCTACATCCAGGGCAAGCAAAACCATTGTCCGCAGGTGGTCGATTTAGATTTTCTTTTCGTCGTCTGCGTTTGTCCTCGTTCGCTGGAGGTCAATCACGAAGGCCGCGGGATACACATTTGAGTCTTAATTATTTACAGACAAAAAAAGCGTACTCCGTTCTTGTTTTAAAACTTATTACTCTAGGCTATATGATAATTATGTTTCACTAAATAAAATTGTATACGCATACGATAAAACCAGGGGGCGTGGTGGTCGAGTGGTTAAGCGGTTGGCTTCCGAGCCTGAGGTCCGGTGTTCGAATCCTAGTAAAGACTGGGATTTTGAGTCTTGGGATTTTTAGGGCGCCCCTGAGTCCAACTCCAATGGGTACCTGACTTTAGTTGGGGAAAGTAAAGGCGGTTGGTCGTTGTGCTGACCACATAACACCCTGCTCATTAACCGTTGGTCAAAGAAGCAGATGACCTTAACATCATCTGCCCCATAGATCGCATGGGCTTTACTTTTTTTTTACTTACGAGATAACCGTTGATAAAACATACTTATAAGATATTTTACTTTAATTCAATATCTGCACAGAATGTCTCATTAAAAAAAGTTAAAAGACGTGTAATATTTAAGTTAACTGATCTAAAGGCGTCGCCTATAATCTAGTAACACACCAAAGCTTTAGACAAAAAACTATGCAGCTGCTCTAATTGGGATACCGCATAGTTTTTAAGTTTTTTTGTTTGTTTTTTACAATGCCTCTAATATAGTGACTGCGAGATCCAGGAACATGGATCCATGAGCATGGATCGAGGAATCTGGGCAGCATCTCAACAATGGCTCTAACGATTTTCCTAGGAATTTAATCGATAAGAAAAAAAAAAAAACTAGCTCATTGGCCACAAGGAGAAAACCCTGGTTTGATGGGTATAATATTTCACAAGCAGAAAACCCTGGTTTGATGGGTATAATATTTCAAAATGATGTGTGACGTGGTCTCGGACCAATCGTTTTTAGAAGGCCTGAAGATATACCAGTGACGCGGCTGCAATTTATTGGTCTAAACTGCCCAAAGGTTGCGACATCGCAGGTTAGGTGTTGAGGCTTACAGCGAATGGTCTTGTAGAAATTTAGCGAGATGAATCGTTATAGGGACCGGGTCAAGGTAATGAGAGAGAGAACACTGGTCTATTTGTTGCAAAGGGTCTGTCCTTGTAAGGGAATAAGGCGACCCTACAACTCACTGCACGCTTCCTCTTCCGTGCTCTTAGGGAGTAATCTCTGCATGGTTTTTACAAATTGGGTATCTGATCCGTAATGGGGACTTGAACACTGGCCTGTGGCGAGGTTTAAACTGCCCACATGTTGCAAGGCAACGGTCCACTGTTCAGCCCTTCTATATCGATTGGTCTCGATTTGCGCATACGGACAGAAAACAATGTTAAATCTATTTTATTATTATTATTATTATTAATTCTCATTAAATGTATTCAGTTTTTATTTCCCCAATATACTTACTGACAATTAGACAATAAATTGCTACAGATACCACCATAAAGCCGTAGATCAACCACAGCCAGGAGTGGGACGAACCTACAGCTAAAGTAGAGACATACATATGATACAGTTAGTTTGTATAATAACAGCTTGGCTTTTGATAAGGCACAAGGAACAAGGGTTGGATACATCATCAAAGAGATGACGTCTTCCTGACGAATTGAGCTTGGGAAATTTAGCGAAGTAAGGAAACTCGGGTTGAACTGAGACAGCGGCTGGCGTGTGTTTATTGTAGTTGTCAAGGTACCATTGCCGGAAGTAGTAACAAATATAAGCACTCCACTAACTATACAATTCTTGCTAATGGCATGCCTCTCAAATAGCCTCTGACAACCAGACTAACTACTGGCCATTACTTGCGGCGAACAGGAGAAAGGGCGGTAAACATGAGAAAGGGCGGCAAACAGGAGAAAAGGGCGGCGGACAAGAGAAAGGGTGGCGGAACAGGAGAAAGTGCGAAGGCGAGTAACTAACGCCTAGGCCAATAACCTTTAGACAGGACCGGTTCGTTAGCCATGGCTGGCAGTGCCGGACCTAACAATTGCGAGGCTCTATGCGAAACGGATTACGCGGGGCCCAGTCTGGGTAGTGATAAGGAGAATAAGTGAAAATTAAAATTTTGTATTAGAAAATAAATTCGTGTTTACATTTTATTCATTCTTTACTAAGTACAAAATCAAGATCAAATTAACTTTACGAGACTTGCGTGTAGCGAAGTAATACAGTAGACAACAGTATGTCTGTCATCAACATTCTGTTTCCTACATAGATCAATATGCCAGAGTGTTCAATCAATCAACGTGTATTGTTGACCTCAATAAATTCTTTATTAGTTTGAGGCGCGAGAAGCTTCTTTCACCAGATGTTGTTAAAATTGTTAAAAATATTCTGACTTGCAATAATGTAGTTTGGGAAAGCAGTGTATCATTAATTAGTGGACAGATACGCTAAAATCTTTAGAATATGCCTCACAGATGACAATTTTGTCTTTTTTTTCGGGAAATTTGTATGAGTTTCCAATTTTAAAAATCCAAGAGATTTCCAAGAAGCTGGCCGCGGGAACCCTGTTATAAGTTATAATAATTTAAATTATTATTTTACAATTAGTATTAGCGCGGGTCCTATGAAAATACGTTACAGTCGCCGGCCTCGATGGCGGGCTACCGACCTAGCAGAAGAAAAATCTCTGCTGCCTCGCAGCAATATCCAAACACGGGAAAGGCTTCGGGAGTCAATCCTGAAGAAGAATAGGGAGCCCAGGGACCTTTAGGCATTTTGAAGCACCCAGTGCTACACCCTGGCAGAACTTGCGACGCAGCTCTCCCCAAACTGTGTCGACACTGCCGTTCCTTTGGCTACATGAGCTGCGTGGAGAGGGGGAAACAGATGTGTGGGATACTTTACAGGCTTTTATCTCATTATCTAAGAGATGGTCAATGGCCACTACGCGTCTGAAGCAGGCCATACTAAGGTTATGTAACAAAATATCAAAATGACATTATTGCAATGGTGTTTCTGAATATACCGTTGAATCATAAAAATAGGACCATATTTGGACACAATTTATATGCTCCTTTTATCCGGGTGGTTTCCTTCGGTAGCCTACTTATGAATGCGATCCAAAAAGTGTCTTA
This sequence comes from Biomphalaria straminea, assembly GCA_021533235.1. NCBI lineage: Eukaryota > Metazoa > Mollusca > Gastropoda > Planorbidae > Biomphalaria > Biomphalaria straminea. The sequence goes on from JADKLZ010079391.1 coordinate 1,256,278, forward strand.
ATTTATAAATGAACTCTTTGATTTATCGGAATCGACTGTATTTTCTTTTACCATCGCATTGTAAACTTTAGATATGGTGAATAAAAAATTATCACCCTTTTTTTTTTTTACAAAGCTAATATCAAATTACTCTCTAAATTACCAACAAGGGAAATCAATCCTTCCGTATTCACAGATAAAGCTAGATATGTAGAGTTTTGTGCCCTTAAATAATTGTTATTCGTCACAAATCAAATTTTTGAGATCAGGTTGAAGCTTTAAAACAATTATTTATTGTACATAACAAAACATGAAATTTAATAGCTAATTAAGTGTAGAAGCTGTTTCGAAATTCAAAAAAAGGTATAGATCTAGAGACCATGTGAATTAAGAAAAAAAGTGAATTTGCTAAAATATAAGTTCTAAATGATACAAAACAAAATGAGACGGACTAACCGAAATAGAGAACAATTACATTAAAACAGGAAACGAACAGTAATAGAGAAAGGGAAACGAACAGTAATAGAGAAAGGGAAACGAACAGTAATAGAGAAAGGGAAACGAACACATACAGAAAGAACAAGGAGGTTACAAAACAAAACAAAAGCAAGAAATAAAAAGGGGGAAATAAAAAAATAATTAAAAAAAAACAACAATGGAGATTATCTAAGGGGAATAGGTTCCAGTTACAGCTATAGATATATGTAGTGTAAAATTATCGATATAAAAGCAATTAATCACCACTACTTAATAAATTAGTTAACATTATGATTGATACATGTACTGAATGAATGAATATGCAAATAAATTAATGGGAGAAATATGGTGTTCCCAGACAGACAAACAGACAAACAGACAGACAGACAGGGAAACAGAGAGACCGACCGACAGACAAACAGACAGGGAAACAGAGAGACAGACCGACAGACAAATAGACAGACAAACAGACACACAAATAGACAGAGAAACAGACAGACAAACAGACAGACAAACAGACAAACAGACAGACAGGCAGGGAAACAGACAGACAGACAAACAGGCAGACGGACAGACAGACGAGGAAACAGACAGACAAACAGGCAGACAGGCAGAGTGAGTAAGTTCATAAACTTTGTGAAAAAGAATTATTACAGCATATTACACAGATTAAACTAGGATAAACTAAGAGAGAAAGAGAGAGGAAAGAAAAAGAGAGAGAGAGAGAGAGACAAACAGAGAGCAAGAGATATACCGATACCTATATCATATGTTATCTCTCGATCTGAAAAAGAAAACAAAAATGCCACAATTGATGCTTAGATGACGAAATTAAAAAAAAAAGAAGAAATCGCCAAACCGGGAGTCAGCAGAAGTAGAATTGGGGGGGGGGGGGGCAAGTAGATACAGATATAGAGGCGGGGTAGCCGATGGTTATAGTGTTTGGTCTTCGAACTGAGGGTCCTGGTGAAGACTTTGGGGGGGGGTAAATTTGGTATCTTTAGGGCGCCTCTGAGCCCACCCAGCTGTAATCGGTTCCTGACATTAGTTGTGGGAAAGTAAAGGCGGTTGGTCATTGCGCTGGCCACATGACACCCTCGTTAACCGGAGAGCACAAAAACATATGACGAGTTCAACATCATATGCCCGATAGATGGCAAAGTCTGAAAAAAGAACTTTAGAGTGGTTATTATTATTTTCATCTCGTGTTAGATTTTTATTCCCAATGTACATGTACTAGCATACTTGTGTTTTCTAGTGACTAGATTGGGCATCTTTGTATACAGAAAATATAGAAATACTCAAATACAAAACTGTACGGTGCTATGGATACACACAAAAAAAAAAACAGTACAAAAACTAAGAAAAAATGATAAAATATTGAAATACTCAGAAAAAACACAAAGATAAAATACATTTCTTATTGCACACCCTAAGACAAATACTTATCAGTGCCACTAGAGCATGGAAAGGGTTGCTTTAATCAGCCAGGAAAACTAAAAATTTAGTAAAGTCTCAATCAAATTGATATATGCATACACCCTGTCAGTGGCGTAGCGAGATACCGCTACCGGGTTCAAGAATATATCTATTATTAGGATGTTCCATCATCGGAGATAACTATCAGTATAAAAAAAATAAGAATATGGTATCAACTTTTTATTTGTCTTGAGTACTGCCACTAACGAAATGGACAAATGGTACAGAATGGATGTCCTAAAGGTTACAGTACAGGTACCTCATTGCCCAACAGATCTATTATCTCTATCTGAATCTTTTGTGCTTTGATTTCCTGACAAATTTGGATATTCGTAGCAATTGTATGATGTATTTTAAAAAATATATGGTGGTAAATTTTCTTTAAGAGCTATGAACCAATTTTCAAACTAATACTAAGCATTTGTCAAAGAATGGCATTATTCCATGATCCATTTATATATCTCTATCTTCTAGTAAATTAGCGAATTATGAATTTTAGTATGTCTGGTCTGACGATAATTTCCCCCAAATGAAAGCATGATCTATCTTCACCAGATGACACCGATAGGTAATAATGTTCTTATTTAATCACCACAGACTGAACCTATGTCAGCCTTAATAGTTCTTCTCAGCAACTCTAGTAGTAAAAGAAATTTGCTTTACAATCTTCTATATACCAAAAAATCTATAAGTTATTAGGCTTTAAGAAAATTGAATAATTTGCAGTTGTGTCGAAGGTTTAATTACAAAAAATTTACTTTTCTCTGTATCTTCTAAATTTCTAGAAAATCAGCAAATTATGAATACCAGTATGTCTGGCCTGACGATAATCTTCACCAGTTGACACCGATAAGTTATTATGTTCTGTTTGAATCACCACTGACTGACCTTTAGTCAGTGTTAATAAGGTAACATCTAATTCTTCTATAGGAAATAAAGAAGTACTTAACAAAAAATTTAAATACCAAAGAAATCTATACTTTCTTAAGCTTTAACAAAATTGAATTATTTGCAGCTGTGTCGAAATTTTAATTAGTAAAAATCGGAACTATCCCTGTTTCTTAACAGAACTCTTCCCCCACCTCTCCATTCCTGTAATACTACCAATAAGTTTATGAACAGACGAGGGAAAAAAGGAATGGGACAATATGAAAGCTATCGTCACCTCAAACGCAGGACTAGGGTTAGCCACCATTGAAATTCACAAAACCTGCTGGAAAGTAAATCTCTATATTAAAGCAGCATTACTTTTTTTTTTTTTTTTTGGTCTATATAAATTGCGGGAAAAAGTTCAGAATATTTTGAGGGAGCTTTTTTATTTCTATTATCGGTCTAGACAAAATTGCATTTTTTTTTTCACTTTGGTGTCACCCCATAGTTGTCAAGTAGTTAAGAGTCAAAGGCCTTAGCGCAGTAGGCCCCTAATGGTCGTGGTCCCCGGGTACATTGAATCCCCTTCAAGCTACGCCTCTGCAACCTGTACTGTATAAGATAAGATAAGAAGCAAATATAATATAAATCATTCTTTTTAATAGTCTCAAGAAGCCAACATTTTTAACGAAAATCTCAAAGTGACTTTCCCATGTCTATCAAGAACAAAATATTTTTTTCCACTTTGTATCGTGCGTCTAATAGCCAGGGCCGGTGCTAACAATTGCGAAAGTGATTGCGCGGGGTCTAGTCTGGTTACGAGTAAGGATAATAAGTTAAAAATTGAGATTTTGTATTAGGAAAAAAAATTCGACTTTGAATTTTATTCATTCTTTACCAAGTACAAAATTGCGATCAAATTGACTTTATTTTACGAACCTTGCAACATAAGGCATATTTATATGACAGTAACTATACAAGTAAATAAGGTATTGTAACTTCCGGTTAAGGGGAAAATTCGTCCAATTATTACACTTTATTACATAAAAGCTAACAATGCCTTTTTTTATCGCGCGTAGGTTTGGCGATTTCGCAACGAATGACACACAAATGACAATTTTCGTCTATTTTTCAGAAGATTTTTATAAGTTTTCAGGAAATTTTAATAAATTAAGGAGATCTCCAGGGATTTTGTCGTATACATTTTTCAATTTAATAATTAGACCTATGGAAGCGCCTGGCCCACTGCGACCGCATAGGCTGCATTGGCCTAAGACCGGCCCAGCTAATAGCTATAAATAGCCAACACTAAAGGTATTTCTGGTTTTAAAACGTATACGACAATTCAAGCATTTTGATATCAAATTCATACGCTCATTTGTATTGTTTCAACTTTAGGCAGATGTCAAGGACGGTCGATAGGTTTTGCTAGGTGCCCCAACGGTCCAAGTGACTAAGGCAGGGGTTCTCAACCTGTGAGTCCCGACCCCCTCGGGGGTCGATTGACGATTTGCCAGGAGTCGCCTAAGACCATCGAAAATATGGATTGTTATTGTCTTTTTTTCTATTGCTGTATGCGTGTGTGGGGGAGGGGGTCGCGGCAGAGAGGGGGATTGTAAAAAGGGGTCGCCGAGCATAAAAGGTTGAGAACCGCTGAAAGGTAACTTGAGACAGATGTGTATTACTGAGAAACTAAATTACCTAAATGTTCTGTCCAATATTTTCGACAAAGTCCAGGACGGAAATCTTCAGTATAACCGAAACAATCTTTCCCGCCTAGTTTTTTAGGTGGGTTCGTGCAGCTTCTGCAATCAACAAATAAAACCAAAGATGTACGAAAATAGTTAAATATGTAAGCAATGAATATTTGAATTATAAAAACTCTAGACTCGGGCGGAGTTGTGTTTACTGAGCGCCTAAAGGTAGCACGGAAAACCAACTCCTAGATACCCCATCCCACCACGAGTCCACAAATGAGATTTAGACCAAAGCGCTCTGAGCAAGATACAAGCATGAAAAAAGCGCTATATAAAAGCTATAATAAGAATAGTCTCTGGAAAGTCAGAGGAAAAAATAAAATTTAGCGGGATACATAGAGTGTTACAGTAGTTCATTGTTCAATGCTTGTTACTGTTGGTCAGGGGCGTAGCTAGAAATTTTCCATCGTTTGGGGGCCCGGAAGGATTGATTTGTTTGGGGGCCCAAGCATTTTGCGTAATACTTAAGTCTTAATGAAAAAAGACTCATTTGATTTTCAAATTGCCCCTCCTCCCCCACCCCCACCCTAGCTACGCCACTGCTGTTGGTCGATGATGACTACGTCATACTGACAGTCAACTAACACAACTAATAGTACTTTTCTTATTCCATATGTTTGGAACATATGTTTTGGAACGAGTCTTAAAAGTGCTTCCTTTTCCTTAGTGCAATGGATTGGAAACCTCCAGGAAAACTAACGATGTAGTAAAGTTTAATTCACAGATTAACATGCATGGCTAGATTGACACAACCAAATAAGTAATGCTCTTCTTTGTTGAAGTACAAAAATATACATTTACATAACCTGTTAGTCTATAATAAGTCTTTGGTAATTCCTTCTCATGGAAGAATATACAGTCATGTTTACAAAAATTAATATTTATTTTAAAAGAACTAAATCATTTAAAGACAACTATACTTCAACTAATGTTTTCCAATTTCTAACTTCAACTAATGTTCACCTTTTTCTAACTTCTCTGTTCTCCGTGTAATCATGCCCGCAGTGCCAAATTTGCCAAGGCGCCCAACCGCCATCACCTAAGTTAGTAAGAAAATACAAAGCCATTTATGAAGACTGGGATTTAAATTTCTGGATCCTAGGTCGTTACAGGGTACCTATCATTACTAGTGAAAAGTAAAGGCACTAGGTAGTTATGCTGGCTACAGGACACCCTCGTTAACCGTTTCCACTGAAACAGATGACCTTAGAATAGTCTGCCCTATAGGTCAGAAAGAGGGCGCGGTGGCTGAGCGGTAAAGCGCTTGGCTTCCGTACTGGACGTCCCGGGTTCGAATCCTGGTGAAGACTGGGATTTTTATATCGGGATTTTCAGGCGCCCTTGAGTCCACCCAGCTCTAATGGGTACCTGACATTAGTTGGGGAAAAGTAAAGGCGGTTGGTCGTTGTGCTGGCCACATGACACCCTCGTTAACCGTAGGCCACAGAATCAGATGACCTTTACATCATCTGCCCTATAGACCACTAGGTCTGAAAGGGGAACTTTACTTACTTTAACTATAGGTCAGAAAAGTAAACTTTATTTACTAAAGGAAGCTAGCAGTTTTATACTATTGCTATCGTGTTCTGTTGTAAGTTAATGAACTAAAAGGCTCTAACTTAGGATTGCAAAGAATCTAGCTGTAACCACACAAAAAGGTCCGTTTACCAAGTACTAATTACTATATAAACAGGGCCGGCCTAAGCTAAAGGCAAACTAGGAGGTCGATTCAATTAGTGGGGGCTTCGCAAGGGACTCAAAACAGAAGAAACAGCGAAACTTGTCAACAAAGTTTTTTTGTTTTAAATAAATCTCGTAATTTTATTTCTATTTTTTTTTATTACTGTTTCATTTGGGGGGAGACGAACTTCCCTTCGCCTAGGGTCTCCAGGTATGTAAGGCCGGCCCTGTCTGAAACTAATATATACAAAAATAGTTCTACCATTGTAATTTTATGAAAAGATAAAAAATAAAAAATAAACACTTAAAAACAACATTTATAAGGGAAAACAATATACATTTATAGCCATATACATCATTACTGATTATTTACTTTCCTAAACCAATATCGAACAAAATTAAAAGATTACAACTTTTGATTAGTTAATTAAAAATATTTTTTTTTTGTTCTTGTTCTGTTACGGACATTAGATAATTATGCAAATTTTGAACTTGATCCGAGAATGGGCAGTATGAAAAATAGGATGTGAAAAACTGTACAAGACAGACAGACAAAAAGACAGAGTTAAAACAGATTTGTAGAAAGCTAAAAAAAATATTAGCTTAAGAACGAAACAAGAAATAAATGAATAAATGAGCTAAATTGTCTTACACAGAGGCCACTTTCTATTTAAATGATTACATCACTACAAACTTTTGGTTTGACAAAAAGTTAACTCTAAGATTAGATTCTAACTCTACACGAACAGAGATTACTTACCAATCAATTCGGGTGTTTCCGTGGCTAAGAGAAACAAGGGAAACAAATCAAAGTGGTTAGCAGCAAATGTAATTTGTTACATAAGTAGGTATGCATCACAAAACATTCTAGATGGAGGGAGCAATGAAAGAGTATATAGTGCTCAAGTGTCACAAGTTGTTAAAAGTGAATCTTCCTACTGTCTTTCTCACTCTCTTTCATGTATACCAGTAATGCCCGAAATACGGCCCGCGAGCCAGATCCGGCCCGCGACTTGGTTCCATCCGACCCGCCGAAAAAAATCGCCCCCCCCCCTCCAAAGTTCTGGATCCAAAAATGCTGATGTATACTGTTCATCATTGTACATATCGTTCATAAAGTATTGACACAGTTTCACAAATTTCTATAACACTTTAAACCTAATGATTTTAAACTACAACATACAATATATAGGAATATAAAAATACATATTAAAAAAAGCCCACAATAGTTTATCTAAGTGGAAGAGCTAAATATTTACAGCAGAAAATTTTAATACTGTAGGATTCATTTCCTCCTTTTGATATAAAACAAAGAAATTACCCATAATAGATTTCTTAATAAGTTAACTTTTTGATGGATACAAGATTTGTTAGGTACAGTGAATGATTAAGTGAAGTTTTTGATGGATACAAGATTTGTTAGGTACAGTGAATGATTAAGTGAAGTTTTAGCCTGATTCATTTGTACTAGACAGACAGACAAACAGACAGATTGAGTGAATGTACTGTCTGTAATAAAGACTTTTGTATAGGAAACAAAATTTTAAAAAATGATAACATTCTCGATTTGAGGTTTTAATATTTTGAATATTATTAGACATTTAAAAAATACTTTAACCATAGCATCCCTATCGAGCAGTTAGTCGGGGTTCGTACCCAACCCGATACCATCCCCTATCGTCTTGCGGAACAAGGAAGTAATTTATCTTCAACTCTGAAGGAACATCCGAAACATTCCAAACAATTTACAAACAAAAGGTGGCTGAGCGGTAAAGCGCTTGGCTTCCGAATCGGGGGTCCCGGGTTCGAATCCTGGTGAAGACTGGGATTTTTATTTCGGGATCTTTAGACACCTCTGAGTCCACCCAGCTCTAATGGGTACCTGACATTAGTTGGGGAAAAGTAAAGGCGGTTGGTCGTTGACATACTCGTTAACCGTGGGCCACTGAATCAGATGACATTTACACCATCTGCCCTATAGACCGCAAGGTCTGAAAGGGGAAGTTTTTATATTAACTCTGTCAGTCTGTGTGGTAAAAAAAGTGTGTACACGTTATTTTTCCCACACCCAAAATTGTACACATCTTTTTTTTTTCTTGACAGTAAAATAATCAATATCAAAAAACTATTTAATTACTTAAATTATCTATTAGCAGTAAATTATTATGTTCGGTATCTCAGATATGTTCCACGACAAAATGAACTACGCATACCAAGAATTGCGATGACATGGGGGCCAATACGAGGAAAACGCAAACAGGGACGTCCTCGTATAACTTGGCGTCATACCTTCATGAAGGACCTCAAAACAGTGGACACCAGATGGGAGGAGGCTTCAGACATTGCCAATGACAGATCATTATGGAGACAGCTTGCCGCCCAATGCGCCGAACGGCGCGGGAGGACCTAAGTCTAAGTCTAAGTCTAATCTCAGATTATTTTAAAATGTATGATCTGAATGATGTAATTACGCTTAATATGATGATGTAAATTGTAATGTGTGCAAGCCGAGACTGACTTACGATTAGAGCATGTTCCATCACACTCTGTGCTGTCTCTAACCTCCTTGTTTCTGACGCCACAATTATACCCCCCTCTCAATGGCATTGGGTTATCACACTGCCTGATTGCAAATAAAGAAAAGAGAACTCAGGACTAAGACTTGCCAAGGGAGTTAACAAAAAATTCTTAAATGATCAATTCAATTCAAATAGCTAAATTAAAAAAACAAACAAAATGGGGAATTATAATAATTTAAAGATTTTAGTTTACAGATTGTAAACACTCTCAACATGACTGGATTGATAAGGCCGGAAACTGAGGTATGCGGACGCTTACAGGGCCTTAGAGGCCCTAGGTGAGGCGAATAGGATGGATCCAATAGAAATAGAAAAGCATAAATAAATAGAGTTATGGGTGAGTATACAATGAAAATACGAAAAATGAATTTAATTTAAATTTACTTGTACCTATATCTAAGTTAACAAATAAGTAAAATAGATAAAACGTTAGTAGCAAGAATAGGGGCGTAGCTAAAAATTTTCCTTCGTTTGGGGGAGGGGGAACTGACCTCTTTGGGGGCCCCTACATTTTGCGTAATACTTAATTTTTAATGTAAAAATACACTCATTTAGGGGCCCCCCTCAAGTGGAGGCCCGGGGGGATTTTCAAATTCTCCCCCCTCCTCCCCCTCCCTAGCTACGCCACTGAGCAATAGTGTGCTTTATGGTCGTCTCACGATCACCAGACTAGATATAACGTTTCGACGTTTCACCAAAAGAAAGAACCCTAACCTCTACCATATGTAGTCAAACAAGTAGATCTAAACATTTGTGGATAGACCTCTACTACCGTAGAGACTAGGCTAGTAGACATAGAGCCATAGAGTTCTGCTACGTTTCAAATTTGAACCATTTATTTTTCGAAATTGATTTTCTAAAACAAAACTCTGGATCCTGAGCGAATCCCCTACCAATCGTAGGCCAAAGAGAGTGCCTACTTTGCATATGCTTAAAGCCGGCCCTGCACATTATAATTAACATAAGGCATAGTTGTCTGTACAGAGGCTGTGTGATGCGTCTAGTGTGGTAGCTAGCTTGTTGCCACCGCTGGCTAGCATCTGTGAAAGGGGAGCAATTTTGTAAGTCTCTCTTGCCAGTACATAGCCTCTCCACAGCAAGTCCTATGCAGTACCTCCTCGTGGTGACAGATGGAAACTGAGGCTGCGAAGTCTCAGGCTAAACTGCAAGGGTCTCGGAGGAGGTTTGGCCCCAAGATGTAAGGCAGGCATGGCCCGTCGGCGTGCGGACACGCCCTGCTGCCGCACTGCCTTGTGTGTGTCCGAGTAAGGTCTAAGGCTAAGGGAGTAAACCCTAACAGAAAATCCGGTCCTGGAGCCCCGTAGGCGGGGGGACAGTAGTAAGACTACTGCTCTCTGGCAAACTCCTGCAGCCACCTGACCCCAAATTGTGATGGCTTGCCATCCCTTTGGACCCGGTCAGTATGGAAGAGAGGCGTGTGTTGACGTGTGGGCAGCCCAGAACTCGCAAATTTACCGCCCAGGCTTTCCCCCAGCAATGGAGAGGTCACTCCATCTGTGACAGTAATGTCTTTGAAGGCATAGTTTAAATTTCTCTTTGTTTAAAAATTTTTAAATTCTCTTGGAACTTTTTTTAAACAGGGGCTGATGTAGGAAGGAATAAGCTATAGTTCATTTTCGCCTATAAGTAAATTAAGCACTGGGGTTTCAGATATTGTTTTTTTTTATATAAATTTGCTTGGTCGTTATGTTGGCCACTTAAAACCCTCGTTTACCGTGTGCCATAGTAACAGATGACCTATACATCATCTGCCCCATAGATCACTAGGGCTGGAAAAAAATACAACAACCTGTAATTAAAAAAGCATTTATATTTTTTTTAAAGAGATAAAAAAATGTTTTCCTATTATTATTATTATTATTTTAGTACACAACGATTTTTAAATTTTATTACTTTCAACGACCAAAACGAGACTATGGCTTGAATATTCCTGGTCCATTGGTGAATTCGATGGGGGCCGGCTCTGAGTTTGTGATAACACAAACTCTCTTTGTAATCTTTGTTTAATTTTGTAGAAAATAAAAAGAACACTGCACCTGTATCTAAATTGATGCTTACAGCCGCACAACCACTCTGTCCAGGGACCCCAGTCACCATCAACTGAAATAAAAGATTGACATTACTATTCATTTTGTATATAAGAGTTCTCCGACTATAAGCATAGGTTTAGATGTAGTCCTTCAATAATGAGCTTATAATTAATTATTTTACATAGTTTGGATGTTTCTTAAACAATTGAAGATTACTGCATCCTTGCGCGGTGGTTGAGTAGTTAAGCGCTTGACTTTCGAAGCTGGAGTCCTGGGTGAGTTTGTAATGTTTCAACATGATTCGATAATAGGTGTGTGTGTGTGGGGGGTAATGGGCCAAGTAATGGGCCTCATTTTTTAATCGTAAACAAACAACATTTTCTCTATATCTTCTATACAAATAACGCAATATGTTAGGCTGTCACGTGATACGTATTTTCCATTTTTTTATCAATATGATGACGTGGCTAAATGTGTTTATTTACAAATGGTGAATGAGGTCCATTAATTGACTAATTGTTTAAATTAAAATAAAAACATTTTACAACACAGACAGACAGACAGACAGACAGACATAGTGAATTGATATAAACATTGTAAAAAGTAAATACTTTCTTTTCAGACTTTGCGATTTAATAGGGCTGATAACATAAAGCTCCACTGTTTCTATGGCCAACGGTTAATGAGTATGTCATATAGCCAGCAAAACGACTAATCGCCTTTGATTTCCCGAAACAAAGTCAGGCACCCTTTAAAAGATGGATGGACATGTCACATCTGTTGGTCTATCACAGTACATATCTGTTGGTCTATCACAGTACACATCTGTTGGTCTATCACAGTACACATCTATTGGTCTATCACAGTACACATCTGTTGGTCTATCACAGTACACATCT
>JADKLZ010079391.1:1281639-1291720 GCA_021533235.1 Biomphalaria straminea
AAAATTTAGTTTATTGTCTAGGATAGTACCAAGGTATTTAAAAGTTTGCACTATTTCAATAGTCTCTCCAGCAACAGAAACAATTTCATTGTCCTTCTTTTCCCTACGAAAATCAATAAAGATTAACAAGTCAGACAAAGAAAGTGTAGACAACAAAGCGCTAGATACAAAACAAACATACATTCTGTTTCATCCCTGTTGTAACCCTTCCTTGCACCAGTGCTTGAGGTGCGCACTAGCGCACTTTTGAACGTAAACAGAAAGACACTAGGATAGAGAAAATAACAGTGCGTCAGTGCATTGAAGAGTCTGAATGTTTGGAAACTTAGAAGCCAACTTTTGTGCTGCCTGAAGGTGGTAGAAGGGACCTGGAGCGAAACGGGGAAGTCTGTCGTTTGGTCCACATTCAGGTAGCTGGGGAAAGGCATGGTATAATTAGTAGTAAGACTCTGAGGAAGCTGAAGGATGTTTTGTGTTTGTCCTAGTGAATAAACTCACGTATTTATTACTTGTTGAACTTCGTTGAGTTACAACAATAGTATTAATTGCCCTGAAGGCAAATCTACTTCCTCGCCATCTACAAAAAGAAAACTTGTTCTAGTAAACACAACACGTAACAATCACCAAGCAGACACATTTTCAGAAAACAAAAGACCAAATAGACAAGTTTTAATGAACTTTCATTGTTTAGATTCGAATTGTAAACAGATTACATAAACTAAAAATAAAACTGTAAAATTGTATTATTCATATATTCATATTATTCATATATGTCATTTGGTCACCGCTGGCCGAGGCATTCCGCAAACTGAATATTTATCGTTTTTGGGGAGGTGCCAACGGCAAATGTTTGAGAACCACTTCGTAATCTAGTTGAGAATGAGCTTGTGTGAATAATAATGATAATAATTTATAGCGTCTATAAAGTGCTACTTTTATGTTTATAGCATGCTCAGAGCGCTATAGTCCAATCTCATTTGTGGACTAGTGGGGGGTGATATCTGGAAGAAGGTATTCCGTGCTGCCTTTAGGCGCTCAGTAAACACAACTCGAGTCTAATATCGAACCTCGAGCCCTCCTTTATAGGTAGCCTAGCTAAGCCAAGTTCAAGTCTCTCTAGGTGGTTAAATTTGTAATACTTATCTTCTCTGAGATGAAGCCCCCGGTGTGCATGTAACTAGTCCGATTGGACAACCCACAGAAATAGCAGCCGAACGAGCTGTTTGTCAAGCTGTGGACGATGTACTCTCCACCGACGAGTTGAACCCAGCCAGCTTTCCAACTCTTCGTTCCCACAACTGCATCCCACACTAGGCTGTAGACATGAGGACAGGCTGAGTCAATATATATTTTAAATATGTAAAGTCTCATTATTCAGACTATTCCAATTTATTGTTCCGAATTGCGTGCACAAACCCAAAATACATAATAAAACAAGAAAATTGAAAAAAATACATTAAAAAAACAAATAAAAAAACATTCGATTAGTTTGTATCAGTCGTGTGTAATTAAATTTGTACAAGAACTAGACTAAAAATAAAAAAAAAAAGCATTTTTAAAAAGGGAAATGACCTGAATTAGAAATCATGGCACAAGCCTTCTCAGGATTGTATGAAGTCTATGAAGATGGAGGATTGTAGAGTTATCTAATGTTTCTATTTCATATTTTGTATTCACTGAGCCTTAGGCTGCTGCCTACTTTAAAAGAGGGATAAATTCAACTTATGCCAGCATTTCAGTCAAGTAATATTTCTTTTCCTTGCTTGAGATACCAAACAAAGTCATTTATTACCATTTTACCTATAGTTAATTTACTAATCGATTAATATTACAAAAACATAATTATTGCATTGTCATGTGAAAGATACAGTACGGAATTTCAGCTAATCAGTGATTTGGTGCTAAAGAAATAATGTATTTTTATTTGCGCCACACAGCCACACAGATAAAGCAAGTTAATAAACGTTTTGTAATAAACAATTAGTTGTACACTTAATATGGGAAATTTTTTTTTTCAATTTTTTAAATATTGTATACTTGGCATGCTTACATCTTGTTCGGAGACTCTTTATATAATAGAAGAAAAATTCAAAAGTGTATTCAGGAGATAAGAATTAAGCACAGTTTAAAAAAATGAAGAGGGTTGTTGGTAGGGAGGCCAGCCCCAAAAAAGGGCGAGGGGTTAAGCAGATAGCGTGTGTGTGTTGGGGGGGGGGGCTGAGACAATGTAAAGCAGTGATGCCCAAAATACGGCCCACGGGCCAAATCCGGCCCGCGACGTCGTTCCATCCGGCCCGTCGTAATGTCAAAAAGTGTAAAAATCCACGTAATCCCCGCCCAGTTGGTTGAAAAATGTGGAACATGAAAATTATGCCAACTTATTAAAAACATATAAACGGCATTATAAAACAAATTTGAAAAGATTGTTAATCTATGTTAATAGATTAGAAGATTAAAGAGAATTTTTACTACAAAAAGACAAGAAAATGATTTATTGGTAAAACTAGCTACACTGTTGCTCATATTTTTAGAAGAGAAATGAAGCTGTTCTCTGACGCATGAAAAATATTAATGTAAGTACTAATTCTAGATCCACGGGTTTCCAATCAAATAGTTTAGGGCCAATTTCATTTCTTGTTTTTTTTTTGTAACTTTTTGTTTATGTGGTCCGCGACACCAGTGTCGGGAATTAAAATGGCCCGCATGTCGATTTATGTTGGGCATCACTGATGTATAGCAAGGCAACAAATCAAAGGCGTATACGGGGAAGAACACTATTTTTCATAAGTGTGGGCTACAATTCAGTTGTTGTTTTTTTTTTTTTTATCATGAATTTTTAACTGTTCACTTACAATTACATCCCTAAACAATCTAGAAGTAATTTCCCTTTTTCGACATCAAAACAAATGACTAATTATTAATTGGTTTAACTGATCGATGTTTTGTTAGGTAAGATGATTAATTGTTTGAATAATTGTTTAAATGTTCCATTTGATCTGAGAACGGTTGTGGTGGAAATTGCATGTTCAATTATCTATGGGGACAAAACTCTACATATTTAGCCGTAATCTGTGAATTGGGGTCCCGGGGTGATTTTCAAATTTCCCCCTCCTCCCCCACCTAGTCTACGCCACTGATTACCAGGTATTACTTGACTAATTCGTTGCTTTTATTTTGTGAATAAAGGTATTGTCTGCTAGATTGAGTTTCTTCGTCATTCTATACGGTGTGGTACGTCACTCAGTATACTTAGTAAGCAAGCGCGACAACAACTAGAGCTCGAAGTTGGAGCACATAATTAACATAGCACCCCTGCCAGGCCAGAAAGGGCCCTTATACACAAATCTACATTAGCATCAGTACACACAACTAAAATTTGACAATATAGTAGAAGAAAAAAAAAAGGTTTTTGGTAGTGCATTGCTAATACATATAAATGATGTATTCAATACAAGATCAAATTTTTTTTTTAAATCCTCTCATCTTATTAATAAAAACTCAATTACAGTTTCCAATCTGAAGCTGGCACTATATAAAACATTAAAACGACTTACTTTGGTAAGTGATATTCATTCACTAGTATAGATGACAGAGAATCCATGTCTGCAACCAAGCCCATGTATAACACGGTGTCTATCACATCAGATAAAGTATCGCTGATGGGACAGCGGAATAAAGTTTGAGTCATTTTATTGGTTTTGGTCTATTTACATCTTAACGATTCATGTTTAATTTATTAAAAAAAAATGTATATAATTCAGTGGTTCCTAATTATTTTGGTGCTTTCCTTTGAGAAACCTCTGACATCGCAATCCATTGAGGCAGCGAGCAGCAAGTAAAGCGCTGCAAGTAGAAGTTTTTTTTTTTTGGTTTTTACTGCATTCTAAGCTTCAGAAATGCATTATCCTTGCGTCCAACGCTCTGCGTACAGTTTGATTAATATAAAGGGAAAAAAAACAAAAATAAAAAAAAAATCTATATTGTTATGACATGATTAGGATTTAGCTAGATTTGTTTCGGGAATATTAAGGGGAAAGTTTTAATAAGTTACAGATGATGCAACGTTAGTTAAAAAGCAGAAGGCTCTACGAAACTATTACAAAATACGACTACCATTAGAAGAGTTAAATAAATAGGCAATATCTAAACGGCTAGCGAGTGAAGATATTAGACGTGTTCTCTTTTGGAGATTAAAAGTATTTTATAGTTGAAACTAGAGTCGACTTTGATTGTTTTGACGTTTCGCCGGTATTATTGAAGCAGTTTGTGTTCAGTGTTACTGCCAGTGTTACCTCAGTCGGACTTTGTTGTATTTCAACTACTCAACACCGAGAGGGATCCTTAACAATATATATCAATATCGACTTGCCTCCATATGTAAGTGTCGTAGAATAGAACGGTTGGGATCAGAAGGGTCATGGATGGATCCCCGAGCTCATCCTCATCCTTGTTGTTAAAAGCGCAGTGCGATCGCTGAATGAACAGGATCTGGACTGGATTTGTGCTGGTCAATAAGCTCGTAAAACCATATTCAGAATTAATCTAATAAGGAAAAAAAGATAAGTTTAATTTAATGTTATATAATGTTTTAGTTGCTTTTTTTAACAATTCGTCTAATCATCTTGCATATTGATGTGGAAATATTTTTTTAGGTTTAAAAACCAAAAATTTAGCGATTAAGCCACCACTTCTCTGTGAGTACTGAGTACTATAATATGCTAAGTACCTCACGTATAGAGCCAGCCTCTAAAGTAACTGAATAAGTCTCGTTATAACGCTGGTGTATTAGTACTTTGGTTTCCATGGGTGCATAAATATGGATGATCCCGGGACTCCGGCGACCTACTGGAGAAACGGTGATGAACTCTGTTCCGTACATGCTGGTTGGCATCAACATTTCTGTGAAGTGAGTGGATTTATTCAAAGATTACAAACCTAATCTAAGTTGAAGTATAACAATTTGAGATATGAAGTAAATTATCCTTAATTGGGGCATTAGTATATGATAAGAAAACGCAGTGGCTTAGCGGTAAAGCGCTTGGCTACTGAAGCGGTTGGGTCCGTTGTTCGAGTCCTGGTGAAGACCTGGATTTTTAATTTTGGATCCCCGAGCGCCTCTGAGTTCACTCAGCTATGATGGGAACCCGATGTTAGTAGGGGAAAGTAAAGGCGGTTGGTCATTGTGCTGACCACAAGACACCCACGTTAACCGTAGGCCACAGAATTAGATGAGCTTTACTACATATGCCCTATAGACTAGAACATCTGAACGGAACTTTACATTAGAATAAGAGCATTATTAAGAGTAACAAACTTTTGGTCTCCTATCATATAATCTGATCCAGTGTTTCCCACACTGTGTTTCCGGGGACCCTAGTGTTCAAAGAACCAATGGAATAATGTAACTAGTAGGCCACCAAGTACATTAACCTTTCTAAAAAAAAGGCAAAATATACAGCGACCCTTGTGTTAAAAGAACCACTGGAATAATTGAACTAGTAGGCCACAATGTACATTAACCTTTCTAAAAAAATGTACAGCAAAAGAATTCTGAATGTGCGAAGTGTTCTGTTACGGACATTAAATTTGAGAACCACTGATTTAATCTAAATGTGATCTAATATAACGAAGAGATTAGAGACATGATTAGAACAGCGATTGGATCCACGATGCCCTGCTAACAACTGTCGGAAAAACACATACTAAAACACTATTGACATATTACAAGGTCCTTGGAACAGTACCAGGAAATAGAGGAAGAGTCTAAAGAAAGTAAGGAAAAATCAACACAATTGACAGGCCTGTCATTGAAGAAATTCTTTCTAATGCAAAAGTCAGAGACAAAATAATAATAATAATAATTTTATTAATAAAGCGCTGTTAACAAACAAAATGTAGGCTCATGTAGGCTCAAGGCGCTATAAAAACATTACAAACACAAATATGTGACATGACAAACTAATCTAAAAAAGTAAGTAAACAGATAGGTCTTATTGTTCTTCTTAAAAGTGGTGAAGCATGTTGTCTGAGATCAATGGGGAGTGAGTTCCACACCTTTGGTCCGTGAACTGAAAAATCCCGCAGACCGTAGCTTTTGAGGGAGAAACGTGGCACCACTAAAAGCGTTGAGTCCATTGAGCGTAGGGCTCTTTGGGGGACATATGGAGTAATCAGTTCACTAAGGTACAAGGGCATCTCATTGTTGTATATACACTGATGACAAAGTGTGGCCACCTTGTAATCGATTCTTGCTTTCGCAGTAAGACAATGGAGCGTGCGCAAGAGCGTAGTAGCAGAATCTCGTCTTGTTTTTCTAAGAACCATTCCTGCGGCGTTGTTCTGAATACGTTGCAGCTTGGCTATTTTATCGTCGAGTATACCTGCTAGTACGGTGTTGCAATAGTCAAGGCGGGAGAATATGAATGCCACAGCTAGCGTTTTTATTGACTCTTATTAAATATGGTCGGATCTGGCCTTATCTGCCCAGCTGCAGATAAAGACCCTTGCGTAGCTAGCTGCCTTATGTGTGGGTCGAAAGATAGTGTTCAAAGAAAACTCCAAGATTCCGCACTACATGGACATAAGAAATCTGGCAGTTCATGATAAAAAGAGAATCTGTGCTCTCGACTTTTGAGACGTTCCGAGTGCCAATCTTATTTATTTCTGTCTTGTCCTCGTTCATCTTGAGCTTATGACATGATGAAAAACGGCCAACAGATCATGAGTAGTGCCCCAATGGTCCAACATAATAAAGATCAGGTGAAGATGATATTAACCAGTTTGTTTTTAAACATTTAAAGACCGCTAGAGATTAGAGACAGGATTACTGCATCGATTGGACCCCATGATGACCTATTAACTATCGTAAAAAAAAACGAAAGCTAAAAATCAACGGCCATATTACAAGGTCCTTGCGGCTCGCAAAAACCTTCCTTCAGGGAACAGAACCAGGAAGAAGAAGAGGCAGAAAGAGAAAGCGATGCGAAGACAATATAAAAGAATTGACGGGCCTGCCATTGAAAGAGGTTGTAATTAAGGTAAAAGACAGAGAGGAATGGAGAAAGACGGCCAACAGATCTTGAGTGGCGCTCCATAGGTCCAACATAATAAGGATCAGGTGAAGATGATCTCCTGCATAGTAAACCAATTAGACAGACTAATACCTTTAAATACATAGGTGTTATAATAAATAAGTGTGTCTCCGTGAAATAAAACTTAAGCAGGTGACACAAAGTTGGAAGGATGTCGTAAACATGGCTAGATACCTATCTTTGTCGTTCCGCTCTACGAATCGAAAGTCGCGGGGGCGGTGATCTAAGTAAGCATACAATATACTTACCAACTGCGAAGTCATCTCTAGAATTAGAAACGTCTGCCGGACTTAGGTCATTACACCTTAGGAAGTTCGTGTAACCCCAACAGTTCCCAGAGATGACCCCAATAGGCAGGTGGCCTTCTAGTTTAGTTCCTAAGTTGAGATTAAAAAAAAAAACAAAAGAGTTTAGCCTAAGAGATTTATATATTTACATACTTTTAATTTGTCTTACAATCGTGTGTCCGTATTGTTATATGCATCACGTGTTTATCCTTGGTCGTTGGTTTGTTGCTACAAACACAAAGAACCACTATAAAATATATTCCTTTGTTCGAGATACCATACAAAATAATTAACTACCAATAGTTAATTAGATCTAGCTAATTAATTAAATTTATTTCATTCTTCTCCTCCGTTCTCATTGTTATGTTTGAGGGTTCAGATGACTAGACCAATATATGAGATGAACTGCGCAGTGGTTTCCAAGTCAGGGAGCTCTCCATATAGATCTAGTTTTCTTTCTATTGGAGTGTTTTGGGGCCAGCGTCTTTTGGTAAAGAGAGCAGTCTTGGCGGACGTGGTCGGCATTCTCTGGTGACACTTTACTGACTGGTTCCAATTTTGAGCTTCCGGTACATGTGTTGCCGCATTCTGTTGTGTCCGGTCCTAAGTCGAAAGATTAGACGTTGATCTTGTCGGGATAGCTTATAGTAAGCATCATCTTTCTTGTGATTTTGATGTGAGATCGTCCATTTCTCATTTATTTTACTTATAATTAATTTCTTCATTTCTTCCGGGTAGAGTGCAGAGTTTATTTGTGAGTTAGTTCTCCCACTCTTGGCGAGTGTGTCAGCTTTCTCATTTTCTTCTAGTTGAATATGAGCTGGTACCCATTGAATAATTATTTTTTTTGCTGTTGTTATTGAGCTTTGTAAGTGCTGTTCTGGGGTTTTTAATAATATATCAGAGTTTTGCAAGCTTTGGAGGGTTGTTTTCGCATCAATTAGTAAGACAATATGACTGTGTGGGGAACTTTATTTCATTGATTCATGTTTATAGGTAAAAGAAATAAATGTGCAAAGCTTCAGCTTGGTATTTTGTGGTATTTTGTGTCAGAGGTCACGTGTATAAACTTTTGATCTGACACAAAGAAACACAGATAAACAGAGTGATTTTATTTAACTTTGTAATCATAAAAATAAAGGTATTAAGACTATTTATGTTTAAATATATATCCGAAGTTGCTATGTTTTAAGTATTCTTAAATTGTGTTGTGTTGTATAATTAATAGATATACGCACCTGTTAAACTATTGTGGTCATTTAGAGGCATGCTCTTGCATGCAGCTAAACTAAACGCCTCATATCTGTGAAAAAAATTTATAAAGAAATCATTAACAGATGACGTAATCGTGAATTCTACTCCAAATACTAAAACTAAGCATAAGGAGCTAAAACTGTGCCGTCTTAAGCTCAGCTCAAACAATAAAACATTTGCAACCAGTAATTGCTCCGAGATTAAATAAACTTGGAAACCAATCAGTATCTGGAGATTAAATAAACTTGGAAACCAATCAGTGCCTGAAGATTAAACAAACCAGTGCTTGGACATTGAAGAGAATTGGCTAGCAATCAGTAAATGGAGATTAAACAAAACTGGCTACAAATTATTACTTGGAATTGAAACAAAACGGACTACTAATCAGTGCTTGGAAATTAACAGAATTCGCTACCAATCAGTGATTGGAGATTAAACTAAACTGGCTACTAATCAGTGCTTAGAAATTTAACAGAATTCGCAACCATTCAGTGATTGGAGATGAAACAAAACTGGCTACCAATCGGTGTTTGGAGACTAAACAGAATTCACTACCTATCAGTGATTGGAGATTTAAATAAACCGGCTACCAATCAGTGCTTGGAGACAAAACAACAGTGCTTACTGCTTGAGCTGAATCTCAAACTCTTCCTCGCCTCTGTACGTGTAGTAGTCCCATGTATACACAAGCTCCTCACGAAGTTGATTCAACTTAACACGAACCAGATTCGGACCATCAGCAGAGATGACCAGCACGAAGGGCTTGTTCCTGTGAGAGGAAGTGACGCAGAATGATTGTACACATAGAGAATGATCGTTTACTTTGCACTTTTGAACTAAACAGGGACATAATGCAATGGACCAACACGTTTCTCGAGTTGCATCAAGGTACACTGCTACGTGACTTTACTTGCTCATACATTATATAAACTCCTAGGGTAGTGGCGTAGCTAGGGTGGGGAGTGGGGGGGGGGGGAGAAGGGGGAGAATTTGAAAATCCCCGCCCGTCCCCACACTTGAAGGAAGCCCCCAAATGAGTGTTTTTTTTTGTTGTTTTTTTAATTAAAATGTAATATTACACTAAATGCAGGAGCCCCAAACCGACGGAAAATTCTCAGCTACGCCCCTGTCCTAGAATTAAATGATCAAAAGATCTTGGGATTAAGTGAACATGAGATTAAGTGTTACAAAGCTTTATTGCTCTTTAATACTGAGTTTGAACGTTTCTTTAAGGTCCATTTTTTTTTTTGCAAATCGATGACTGTGGTGACACGGCTTCAATGTGTGGTCAACCGTGACACATGGTCAAGTGTTGGATACCGGGAAGTTAGGGGACTTGCGTAAGTCACATGGTCTGTTTGAATAGTAATGGAGATACATGCAATCTTTTTTATTTTAAGTCATACAAAAATCCCGAGCCAAATTTGAATTTCAAACAGATCTAACGGC
>JADKLZ010079391.1:1301993-1323497 GCA_021533235.1 Biomphalaria straminea
TCTCTGTATATAATATAAAATATTTTTTAAAAAGTAAACAAAAAATATATTATTCTGAAAATAATTTAACCCACTACAAAGACACGATATAGAGTCGTCTTCCCTTAAGACCGCTGACGAGGATGCCATTTATCTTGAAACATTCACAATCAATCGCTAATCATTTTCCACCGTCACCATAGCAACACACAGACGCCCATTCCATAATACTGATCTCAGAATGTTGACCACTGGGCAGGTTATTCAAGCTAGAGCTTACTTCAATGGCCTTGCTTTTTTTTTTTCTCTGACGCTTTTCTAGAGTGTGCTCACTGTTCTCTTTTCCTCAGCAATTTGTGCGCCCTTTTTCGCAGCGCGACGCCATAATGCTCTGTCATGTGCCTATGTCTCTCATGTGGCTGGGTCTATGCTGTACGCCTTGAGAGAAGTTATGATGGTGAACTGAACCGTTATCTTTGTCCACCTTGTGAGCGGTTGTTGTTATGAATTGACAGTAAAGGAGTCGTTTAGGGATGTGGGACTCTTCCATACCACAGATGTGACATGCCCATCAAAACATAAGCTCACACATAAAGATTAATAAAGTGAAACTTCTTTTTTTTTACCTGTTACCTATCCCTTAGTCTGTTGGACCGTTGGGGCACCAAGCAAGACTTGTAGACCGTCTTTCTCCATTCCTCTCTATCCTTAGCCTTGTTTAAAACTTCTTTCAATGGTAGGCCCGTCCATTCGTTTATGTTGTCCTCCCACCGCTTTCTCTGCCTCTTCTTCTTTTTCCTGGTACTGTTCCCTGTAGGAAGGTACTTGCGAGCCCCCGTAGATCTTGTAATATGGCCATAGATTCTAGGCTTGCATTTTTTTTTACAATAGTTAGCAGACACATATACGTGGAAATATTAAATTGAAAACATGTATAAACAGGTAAACACAATAGCAACGAGTCATAACAAAATCTGTCATTATTTTAATGTGCATTCAGTTAATAGAACTCCCAATCGAGGAGCGGCCTTTATTCAATGAGGACAACGCACTTCCGGTAGTCGTAATGGCGGCGTAAACCAGCACATCCTCCGCCTCGTTTTCAGCCTCGCGTAAACGTTTGTCTTTCTGGGAAAACCTGAAACGAGAGATCATGTTTAGTTCAGAAACTCAGAGGCGTAGTAAGGTGGTGTCAAGGCGGGCCCGATGCATTGAGCGCTACCTTCAGGGGGCGCCACAAGCAGCTTATATTTCTATTGATACTCATGAAAAATGGGGGGGAGGGGCGCCAATAAATTACCTTGCCCCGGGCGCACGTTTTGCTTAGCACACCTCAATTTCAATGAGATCGAGCTAGGTGTGTCTGATACTGCTGATTGCATTAACTCTTTCATTGCTGATTGCATTAACTCTTTCATTGCTGATTGCATTAACTCTTTCTGTCTTTTAGAATGCTCCATGTTCTGTCGGAATTTTTTTTCCTTGACTTCTTTGTAATAAGGTAGCGTGTTATAATTTACACTATCCGGATATAACCCGCGGCCTGCGGGCCTTATATATGCTGTTCTCATTTATTGGCGTCCTTCAGTCATAGGACGACTATAATTTATCTCGCACACTTCCTCGTGTGGCTGTGGAGCCCTGTTTTGGAGAAACACTCCCGTCCACAAATATCGCAGGTAAAGGTGGTCTTCGCTACAGTGGTAGAGGAGCTGGCCATTTTTCGCTTTGTCCGTTTTTCTTCCAGAGCTGAGGCCCATGCTCTTTCGCTGTCGATAGCTTTCTTAGTCACTGTCTCTCTCCATCTGGTGCGGTCTAGAGCTATGTCTTCCCAATAGTCTGTAATGATGTTCACTGGTTGGAGGTCGCGTTTTATTACATCTATGTAACGGATTTGGGGGCGACCAGTTTTTCTTGAGCCAGTCGCGAGTTGTCCGTAGACGATGACTTACGGTATGCGATTGTCCTCCATCCGGCAAACATGTCCAAGCCAGCTGATCTACTGCATTGAATTTAGATCTATGCGGTATCACCATTCATGGCTGGGAAGCACTAGCTCTAGATCGCTCCGCATGGCGAGAAGCTTTGAGTCTCGGAGTTTCAAGATTTGAAGAAAGAAGAGTGGCCAGTGCGATAGAGCGCCGAATCAACTGAAAACAGAGAGAAAAAGCAGGCCCATCTGCAACTGACAAAACTCACCCATGCCATATATGCGGCCTGCTTTTCAAAGCGAGGATTGGACTTTAGAGCCATCTTCGAGTCCATAGGAAATGAGAAATGTGCACATCTTTGAACATGAAGGAGAAGCTATACATAAGACAAAACTTGGGGAAAATGTTTATTGATTTATTTACTTTGTCATGGCAGCGAAGTTAAAGGGTTAAAGATTTCTGTCAACCAAGACTAACGATATCCTCTAATTCCCGAAGCTTTAAGAGCCTTAGTACAAGTGCCGCATTTTACTACTTGATGCCCATGACATGATTTTTGTGGCTACCTCCCCCCTCCCCCCAAATACAGTACAGGATGGCTGCCAGGTCGAGCGGTTTTCACGCTGGACTGTCGTTTGGATTTATCGATGGTCCCGAGTTCAAACCCTGCCCGCTCCCATCCCCCGTCGTCCTGCGGGAGGTTTGGACTAGGCAGGAACTATCTTCAACTCTGAAGGAACATCCGAAACATGTAAAACATTTTACAAAGAAAACAAACAAACATTTATATTTTCATTAAAAAAAGCATCAGTAAACAACGCCAAACTTAGACAACATAAAGGCAGTTAAAAAAACGTAGCGACAAAAATACGCAATATTGTATAAAGTGTGTTGATCGTCTTTTTTTGCGCCACTGGCGCTACTGCGCCTTTTTTGGCCGCCCCACCAGCCCTCCCTTCGGTACGCTGCTGCAACTTGACAGTCTTGTACAGTGGTAAATCCGGCCTTTCTTTGTATAAAATTGTATTAAATTGCTCACAGACTACCTGGCAGGCTCTCACTCTTGGTGCAATCTCCCTGGCTTTGTTTTTACAAAGCTTATATCAAATCACTCTGTCTGTCTGTCTGTCTGTCTGTATGGTAATAAATGTGTACACGTTATTTCTCCCACACCCATTTTCGGATCAAGTTGATTCTTTGCTAATTATTCATCGACACTGACAAGACATAAATCAATAAAAAAAAACAATTAGGCAATTAATTACTGGCAGTGAATGTCTTTGTTTAAAACCAACAAGAGAAAAATATTTTTACTGTAGTGTTAATGGTTAAAATGTTTGGTTTAGTCCCTTTAAATAATTACTAAAGCTATTTCTGCCATATATATTCTCGCATTCTCCTATCAACTGGTTACCTTAAACAATTATTTATTACACCTAACAAGTTATGAATAATATTCACAAACAATCCATAATTCAATTAGTTATTGCTAATAAGTTATTGGGTTTAATATCGAATAAGGGAAATAACTTGTACATTATTGACTGATATAGCTGTAAGGACGAAGTTCTTCCCCTTTGGATAAGACTTGTTTTGTTTTTTTTAGAAGGATTGTATTTATTTTTTGTGTGTTTATTTAGTGCCATCCCAATAATGATCCCATCGATACAAGGCTTCATTTTGAGGCCAAAAATTAATCCAAAAAAAAAAAATGAATGAAGAATATTTGTTTAACATCTCTAGTCGCAAGGGCAGAGTTAATCAGAAATGACGGAATAATACCTACATTGCTGAACACAATATGCAAAGAGGCAAGGAGAGAGCCATGATGGCTGCAACAACCACCCACGTGACAGCTGTTGAACTGTAGGCTAAAAAAAAATAAATATAAAACAAAAATTTAAAAAAATAAACTTTTTGGTCTACCATTTCTTAATGGATTTCAAGAAGAATCTTCAACAACATAGACATCTAAGTATCTCCCCTATAATTCTACATATTTTAAATAAAGTCTCTGCCCATCCGAGCCTTTCGCCCCTCAGATAGGTCAAAGTTCACCCGAATGACGTACCATTGTTCTTATGAAAATATTATTCGTAACTAAAACAGCCAGCTAAAAGAAGATTTTAAACCGACTAAGCCAATGACAGGAGGCTCGGCGGCTGAGTGGTAAAGTGCTTGGTTTTCGAACCGGGGGTCCCGGGTTCGAATCCTGGTGAAGCCTGAGATTTTTTATTTCGGTATTTTTTGGGTGCCTCTGAGTCCACACAGCTTTGGGGAAAAGTAAAGCCGCTTGATCGTTGTGCTGACCACATGACACCCTCGTTACCCGTAGTCCACAGAATCATGTGCCCTATACAATTACAGACGGACGTGTTCGACGTATGCCTCGAATGTTAACATTGGCCTTTCCGCCTTTCATAGATCTTTCTAATTTTAAGACAACGGGTTTATGTATTGACTCACTTCTGACACCAAATAAAGATGACATGTCGTTGGGTTGTAGCTCCAAACGGATAGTACAGCTGAACCGATGATGGCGTTTTTTAGGGGTTTTTGTTTTTGATAAATGAACTTTAAATAACTTGAACTAATAATTCTGGTGAACACAATCTGAATATAACATTTATTACAATCTATACAGGTGGCTGAGCGGTAAAGCGCTTGGCTTCTGAACCGGGCTTCCCGGGTTCGAATCCAGGTGAAGACTGGGTTTTTTATTTCGGGATCCTTGGGGGTCTCTGAGTCCACCCAGCTCTAATGGGTAGCTGACACTAGTTGGGGAAAAGTAAAGGCGGTTGGTCGTTGTGCTGGTCACATGACACCCTCGTTAACCGTAGACCACAGAATCAGATGGCCTTTACATCATCTGCCCAATAGACCTCAAGGTCTGAAAGTAGAAACTTTATACACTATTAAACTTGGAATGAGATATACATCTCACATTACTGAAATAAAATGATTTTTATGCAAGCTCTAGCCCACAACAAATAATACTCTTTTGTGTGTCTATAATAAGTGTTCCCTTAATATGTGTTCTACAGCGCTTCTCCCAAAAATAACTAGGCCACCAGGTGAACTTATCTCTCTAAAAAAAAATAGGCAATCTGTTCCGCTAAATCAGGGGTTCTCAACCTTTGGGTCAAGACCCCCATGGGTGTCGATGGCCAGGGATCGCCTATGACCATCGAAAATATATATTGACATTGTCTACTCTTCTATTGTTGTATGTGTGTGTGTGTGTGTTGGGGTTTCGCGGCAGAGTGTGGAATTGTAAAAAGGGGTCGCCGCGTTTATAAGGCTTAGAACCGCTGCGCTAAATGATCAAAATGTGCGATTTGTTCCATTCTTTAAACAGTTTTGTAAACACTGCATAATATCGTACGGCCTTCTTAGCATAAATTATGAAAGACCCTGTTGTGATGTCATCATTGTCCAAGACCGAAAAAAAATGGATGCTTCAATTAGACAGTTACCTTGAAACACACACACACACAGACACTCCATAACCCTGTCTCTTTTTCAGAAGCTAAGCGTTCTACCAATCGACCACCGCGCTCTAAAGCATTCAGTAGAATGCCTACAAATCCCAAATGATAGCCTGCATTTCGCAATTAACGGGGTAACATATGTATTAGGGTCTGTGACTTCGTTACTGTCGCTTTAAACTGAAATCTTCAAAGTGACGGCATCGTGTGTCTAGAGACATAGCACTACCAAAAAGAGATCATCTTCTTTTTGAAGTAACGTAAGACAAATTTCCTCACGGACAATAAATATTATTATTATTATTATTATATAAGATAAGATAAGAGATGAATACGTATTGTTATGGCTCTTTTCGCCGTGGTAAATATCAAAACGAACTGAACAGAAGGTAATCCTCAACCACAGACGAAATGCCGAACAAGGAATAGAGGAATTCGACAATCGATTCAACTATAAAAATAAGTTTAATACTTAATAAGGGATCCGTCTGTGTCTGTCTGTACTTGCCGTCTGTAGCCTCAATGATAAGCGTCTTGTTATTAGGGTCTACTAAAGCGTTCTACTTTTTAATCTCATTTTTTCGTTATTTCCGTAACTAAGTAAAATGTATCCCTTTATTATTCCCGAAATAAATCTACGTTCTAATCATGTCATAACAGTATTCAAGGTACTTACAAGGACATGTCTAGAGACAAACCACTACCAAATATAGATGGATACGTATTCAAGGCAGGCCTGGATTAACCATTAGGCAAACAAGGCACGTGCCTAGGGCACCAAGCGTTTGGGGGGCACCGCAAGTCCGCAAGAAAAATGTGTATATTGTCCCGGTAGCCGACATGACATTATCAAACGCAAATGTAATATTGAATCGCACATTATTTAACCTTGGCCCCACAGCCTGGGGGTAAAATATCCCCATCAAATTTTTTGCTATTTTTCTTCGTGGCATTTTGTGCTATTTTTTTACTTCTATACGAGATGTTTGTGCTACGTAACGCACTGATGCCAAGCGACAAATTCACTTCCGTTTTGGTCTGCTAGTCAAAACCATTGTGAATAGTGCTAATTTGTCGACGCGACATTAAATGGCTGTACATTTAACTACATTTGCATAGTTTGGCTGATAAAAATGGGTTCAGTGACTGGAAAAATAACATTCAAGTTGATAATCATGAACAAAGCGCTACTCATAAAGACTGCATGTTAATATACCTAACTCGTCGACAAGGCTCGGGTCTACTACAAAAGCTAGAAGAGCAAATTAATGAGTACAGTTACTGGGAACATATTTTGAGGTGAGCAGTAGCGGTTATTTGTACAATAGATGAGCGTGGTCTGGCTTTTAGAGGAACAAATGAAAAATTTGGATCTTTACAAAATGGAAATTATCTAGGGATGCTGGAGTTGTTCAGTCAGTTTGATCCATTTTTAGCATCACACATTGCTAAATATGGAAATTCTGGAAAAGGAATTCCTTCTTATTTATCCAAAACTATATGTGAAGAACTGATTGAAATTATTTCCCAAAAAGTTCATGAAGTAATTTTAGAGGAAGTAAAGGCTTCCGGTTATTTCAGCTTGTCAGTAGACTCAACACCAGATGTTTCACATAAAGATCAGTTAAGTGTTGATCTTCGATATGTGTTAGATGGAGAGCCCATTGAGCGCTTTTTGACTTTCTTGGAGCTGCAAAGTCACACAGGTGAAAGTATGGCTAAGCAAGTGTTGCAGTACTTACATGAAGTTTGCAATATTGATTTATCGAAATGCAGAGTTCAGTCATACGACAATGCTGCTAATATTTCTGGGTGCTACAAGGGCATGAAGAAAAGAATTCAAGAGGAAAATGAGTTTTCTATATACATACATACGTACCCTATTCACTAAATCTGGTAGGCAGAAGTGCCGTTGACTCTTGTTTAGAGGCAGTAAACTTCTTCCATACAGTGCAACTGATCTATACTTTTTTCTTCAACCAACATATGGAAGATTCTGAAAGGATGCCTTATGAATGAAACGTCTGTAAAGCCCTTTTCCGATACCAAATGGGAGGCACATGCTGTTGCAACTGAAGCAATTGTAAAGTCTCATCCTCAGATTATAGAAGCGTTAGAATGTTTACAAAAAGACCAGTCACAGAAAGGGGACACCAGAAGAGAAGCAGAAAACATTGCAAAGAAGATGCAAGAGTTCGAATTCGCTTTCATGCTTGTCTTTTGGGAAGAAGTATTACAACATTTTCATAGGGTCAATCAAGCTCTACAAAATGAGCATGTGAATTTGAAAAGGTGTGCTGATTTGTATTCCTCACTTGCAGATCACTTGCATGAATCTAGGAATGAATTTGAAAGATTTGAAAAAGCTGCAAAAGAACTAACACCAGGTGTGGAATATAAGGCAACTTTGACCCGTAATAGTAAACAAAAGACAGTGGTCATTGATGGTAATGCCCTCGAGGTCTCACTGAATGCCAGAGACAAAATTCGTATCTCTACTTTCTACGCGATTTGTTGACAAACTTGAGACATAGATGAGTACACGAATGCAGGTATATAATGATATAGTAGTTCGATTTTCTTGTTTGGTCGATGTACCACAATCATTGCAGTGTTGTGAAGCACTAATTAATGCTTATCCTGAAGATCTGACAATTATTTATATACTTAACTACAACAGTTCCACTCATATATTTGCCGTAAGTTTCGTGAATCAAAATCTGAGAACAACACGTTCAGTCATGCAGAACTCTACAAAGTAATAGAGACAACATCGAGTGTTCTTTTCCAAATGTAGAAATCGCCTTGCTCATATTTTTAACATTAATGGTCACGAACTGTTCAAATGGGCGCTCTTTTTCTCAATTGAAACGTACAAAAAAATCCAAGTAGATCAACAATGAAACAAGAATGGCTTGATTCCTTGTCTCTGCTGATGATTGAGGCGGACTTGTTGCGCAAAATAAACTTTGATGATATACTCAAAAATTTTTCCAAACGTAAATCTAGAAAAAAAAAACTTTAGAATGTAAATGTGTGCTCTCTCTCTCTGACTTTCTCAGTTATTATCGCCACGTTGAAAAAAAATTGTTTGGATGCTGTTGAAATAAAGGATTTTGTGTGATTTATTAAATTTTGTATGTTTAAAATGTATTTCATAATAAAATTTTATTTTTAAGAAAAAAAAAACGCTTACAAAAAAAAAAGAAAATTTAAATTTAAAAAGAAGAATATAAAAATAGAAAAATAGAAAAGAATAAATTTAAAAAAGAAAATACACCTAAAAATCCTATAATACAGAAATACTTTATTGTAGGTTTCATTTGAGTGACGGTAGTACAAACATATGTGTTAATAATCGTTCGTCTTTGTTAGTTTTTTTGCATAATATTGAACATACCAGCTGTCAGTGGAGGACCGGGGGTCCGGGCAGAAGGGGCACCCATGTTTGTGCCTAGGGCACCAGATTGGCTTAATCCGGCCCTGATTCAAGGTACTTACAAGGACATGTTCCGTGTCGTCTCTCAAAGCAATCACTGCTACATTTTAGCTTACAATTGCCAAGACAATTTCGACCGTATTCATATTCTCCACACCCTGAAATTAACGTTAATGTCAAGATGAAAATCTTCTATGGATAATCAATACCAGCTATCGAATCCTACTAATAAAGTATAACTCTTATATAGCGCCACTTTCATGGTTATAGTATGCTCAGAGCGCTATAGTCCAATCCCATTTGTGGACCAGGGGCAAGTGGGTATATGGGAGAACGTTTTCCGTGCTGCCTTAAGGAGAACACAATTTTGCACGAGTCGGGTGTCGAGCCTTGAACCCTCTTCAAAGGTAGCCTAGCCAAGCCAACGTCATGCGTACTTAACCTCTCGACCACGATTAGCAAGTGTCTTGTGCGGGGCCCTGAGCCGTAAGGGTAGACTATATATACCGTACCACTCTAACGGACTAATCCGTCTCTAATGCTGTAACAATAACAATTAGTATGTCCGCTTCTAACGCAGTGGGACTTTATTTTTGTTACAAACATAGAACATTACATAGGTACTATTTGCCACTTAAATGTGCACTATAAAATGTACTGATATTGTAATTGTTTGGCATAAAAGTTTTTTCTTTCAAGTTAAAAACAAAAAAGTTATAAAAAAAATACTCCCATGGTCTCATGATGTCTATGCACAGTAGTCTATAAAACACTTAGGCGGAAGCAACCAGCCCAAAGAGTTTATTTTGTATATAAACAACGACGTCCATTCGGATTTTATAAGGAAAATGAGTAGTGATCAAGTTTGTGACAATGAAATATCTGATCGCGGGGCCCCCTTAAGCGCGGGGTATGGGACAGTTGCCCCACTTGCCACCCCCTTAGACCGCTACTGTGTGTGAGTTTATAATGTCTATGTAAAGCAAGTATGAAAAGAAATGAATATGAAATATGAATATGATGGTTGCGTGACATAAAGATTCAAATATCGAATGTGGTCTAAGGGGAAATAACTGATGTATTGTAAGGCATAATTTAAAAAGACAGAGTTATTTATATTCTCATATTATTGTGACAAAGTTGAACTTTCTTAAAACATTGTAATAGTGTGCATATCCGAGTAACTACTCTTGACTTTCAGTCTAGAGGAGACGGAAGAGTTGTAAGATGATTGTAGGGCAGGGGTGGGCAACCTTTTTCGACCTAGGGCCGCATTAATAAAATTTGGGGACTAGGCGGGCCGCAGAATGTTTTAATTCTAAATCTTCAAGTTATTTTCGGAAGTGCAAGTCGCGGACGGCCTTGGATAATTGGAGGCCATTGGCGAAGTGAATTTGGTGGCCCCGAATAAAATAGAAACTAAATAGAAAGAACTAAAATTGTGCAATTTATTTAAAACCTAGTGTACTTCGAACAATAACAAAAGTAAAAGTTCCGCTATTTCCTTCGTGGGGCTCTCAACAGTTAATGATTTTAGTATCTCATAAACTGACTATTCCTAGGAAGAGTCATATAGTTTAGATTATAAATTTGCAAAAATAAAGAATTTGTATTTAATGTGGCTTTGTGTAAACTTTCCAGTAACTTGTTTATGGTTGAGATATTTTCTTTATTTTATTTAAAGATTGTTTTTCTCTGCCAAAGCTCCATCAGTTGTTACCCTTGTCATTTGTACAAGCCAACCCAACTCTTTCAACACAGTTCTTCATAGCATTGAATAAATACTGGCCTGGGCTTATGTGTTTTACTGAATGTATCGAAATATTGCTATTAACTGTAATCTTCGTTTACTTAAACTTTTTAGAAGCACGTTTAGAGACAATGTTTCTTTACCCTCCTTGTTACAAGTGATAAGAATCAAAAGTTTCAATAATTTCTATAGATATTTACAATTATTTTTTTTATTTTTAATATATTTGCATTTTTATATGTGTAATGTGTGGGCACACTTTATTTATTAAGGTTTTCGCGGGCCGCATAAAACACTTCGGCGGGCCGCATGTGGCCCGCGGGCCGTAATTTGCCCACCCCTGCTCTAAACTGTTGACCTAATGACCTAGTTGGCATCCTGTTTCCGGATTTTTAAACCCAGGTTTGCATTGAAGGCAGGCACCCGTGAGTCGGTTACAATTCATCTCACAGTTGGAGCACTCGTCTCTGCAGAAATGACCCCAGTAACCGAGCGGACATTCTGTAAAAGGTAAAGGGAGATAAAATCTTTTTAAACAATTCTATTAGGGAGAAGTATTTAAACGTACTTTATAACAAGAGCAAGAGAAAGAGAGAGAGAGAGAGAGAGAGAAAGAGAATGAGAGAAGGAGAAAGAGAGAAAAAGAAAGAGAGTGAGAGAAATAAAAAAGAGATACACAGAAGAGAGCAAGAGAAATAGAAAGAGAGAAAGAGAAAGAGAGAATGAGAAAGAGAGAAAAAGAAAGAGAGTGAGAGAAATAAAAAAGAGATAAACAAAAGAGAGCAAGAGAAAGAGAAAGACAGGAAGAGATAGGATAGTGAGAATAGTATGTAGGGCTATTGAAAACTGAGAGAAAGGGAAGAGAGATAAAGAGAAAGAAATAGAGAGAAAGAGAATGAAAGAAAAAAAAAAGAGAAAAGTGAAAGAAATAGAAAGTCCGAGAAACGTAGGGTAGAGGAATATAAGAGACTAGTAGTACACACCGACTACGCCCGTTGATTCATTCCCTGTTTTTATATTGTTATTATGTCCAAAACAAGCCTTTCCTTTATTTTGTTTTGAATTGTAATCAAAGAGACACCTTTTAACGATCAATCTAAGATACACTTTTAGCCCGTCAATTAGCCGTATCTTTTATGAAATTATACAGCCCCACTCTTTTTCCTTCTCTCTCTCTCGCTCTCTCTCTCTTCCATTCTTTTGAACTCCCTTTTTTTTTTTTAATAACTTGCGCATCCTAGTTTGACTTGACATGAGTTAGAAAGATCCGCATTATATTGCTCCCCCCATACATACATGGTAGTCATACTTAGGGACCGTTAATTCTAGTATCACTTTCGTATATCTCCTTCTCTTCCCCCCCCATACCTATAATTAGTTCATTTTACTCTTTTCGGCTTTTTATTTCAATGTATTTTATAGTTCAACATTCCCTCTCTCTATTGTTTTTTTTTTTTTTAGTTTTATTTTTTTTTTTGTAAAACCTTAATTGCAGACATTTCTTCGTACCATTAGTTTAAGGCCGCTGGATAGTCTTAAGTGCTGAGCCGAGGCTCTTCGAGCACTAAGTTTGAAAAAAAAAACACACAAAAAAAAAACCTGTCTGACTTCCATCCGAGAACAAAAGACCAAACAGTAAAAAAAAAAAAAAAAACCTGCGGGCAACAGGCCTGTCTGGGAGGGACCCGAGTCAATGACTATAGGGCATTGCTATTTCCGATACCAATGACACTCCGACGCATGGACTAGAAATCATGGCCGAAGGCCAGGTGGCACCGGAGGCCACCCCCATGTTCCTTCATTGTACCAAGCTAACTGTGCGGGATTATCCATTGATGAGACGGTCCCTTGAGGAACAGCGCATGAATAGGGTGACGGTTTGTGGGAGCTTTCTTACAACCCCGCTACAGTGCAATGGGCAGACTCTCGTCTTTCCCGTAGGCACCCCCACGGGGGTCCTGTTTGTTATTTTTTCGCCTAGCTCACCTCCCCTAGTGAGCCGTTTCCACGCCGGCGCCACGGTGAGGCAAAGTAACTTGCGCGGCGTTAGTTTAAGGCCTACTGTATTCATTATTACATATTGAGGCCTCAATTGAATGCCACAGTTTCGTTCCCTTTTTCTACTTTTGTTTTTTTGGTATTTCGTTCTTAACATAAAAAGAAATATCAATATCTCTCTCTCTCTTTCTCTCTCTCTCTTTTCTTTACATAAAAAGAAATATCAATCTCTCTCTCCCTCTCTCTTTTTCATGCGAATTCGTACGACGGTTAAAGATATTTCTTGATCAATGAATGAGAGGGAGAGAGAAAAAAAGAGAGAGAGAGAGAGAGAGAAGTAAAAAGAGAAGCTATGGAGGCAATAAGATAAACAAGAGAAATGTTACCTCTGTTGGGTAAGCCCAGATCTTCATCTATCGAGCCGTCAGCGTCGTTATCTGCACAAGTCAATCAGATCAAAACATCATTTTTAAATGTATAATATCTCAACACATTGATACAAGGTTTACTCCTCAGCAATACCCATCCCCCAATAGCCAATAAGTTAGACACTGTTCTAGACATATCAGGTGACATGTTGAAAACAGCTAACAAAATAATATGTGCTTTAAGCTTTCCTTGTCTTAGTTGATAATACTGATTCTACTTTTATAGAGCACAGGGGCGTAGCTAAAAATTTCCCATCATTTGGGGCCCGGGGGCTTGACTCTTCGGGGCCCCTGCATTTTGCGTAATAGTTTAATGTTCATTAAAAAAAACCACTCATTTGGGGGCCCTCCACAAGTGGGGGCCAAGGTGGATTTTCAAAATTCTCCCCCATCCTCCCCCTCCCTAGCTACGCCACTGATAGAGCACTACCTGATTATGTCTGGTGGAGCTGCGGGTCAGGATTAGCTTTAGCGTTTTGCCTGAGGCGCTTAAAGATACGGAAATAAAAAAAACTCCAGTCATCACGAGTATTCGAACACGGAACCTCCGCTTAGGCAGCCTAGTGTGTTAGCGCTCAGCCACCGCACCTCGTTACTATTTTAACCGATTCCCGATATTACAAAGTTTGATTGCTAATCTATAACTCTACTCACCAATGTTATCAAATGCTTCTTCATCTACAAAGAAGTCACAGTCATTGTCTCTCAAGTCTCCGGGTCTCATGAAGGTCACCGACCTTCTGCAGGGCTGGATGTAAGGAATATTTGACATAAGACTTAAAACAAAACGTCAGGAAGTAATAGGGCAGGGCCAACTGTGTTTGTCGTCTGATCATCTCATCTCTGCCTGTGGTCACTTCTGGAGCATAGACCACCAACCAACTCTCTCTTCAGACTTCTCGGTACTGGGCGAGTCTCTCCAACTGTCCCCAAGTCTTGCCCATCTGCTCGTCGCCTGAGATGAACTCCAATTGGTAGAAAGGCTGGAAGGGCTAGCCCTCCTATAGTGCCTTGGCGAGAAACCCTGTTCAACGTAGCGCCTCATAGCTCCCATACAGGTCACGTGACTCTGCAAACTCTCCCCCGTTTTTTCGTCAGAAAGCTTGGGAAAATCAATAGTTATAATGTTATTAAGTAACTGAGGTGAAAGGCGACCGATATTACGGCGCTTAATGTGGCCTCTTTGTTGAAATCAATAGTATTCATGTTGTGAACAGTCGTTGATGATGGTAGACAACTATACCGTTGGATAGTAAAAGTAAAAAGTAAAGTTCCCCTTTTCAGACCTTGTGGTCTATAGGGCAGATGATGTAAAGGTCATCTGATTCTGTGGCCTACGGTTAACGAGGGTGTCATGTGGCCAGCACAACGACCAACCGCCTTTACTTTTCCCCAACTAATGTCAGGTACCCATTAGAGCTGGGTGGACTCAAGGGCGCCCGAAAATCCCGAAATAAAAATCCGTCTTCACCAGGATTTGAACCCGGGACCTCCAGTACGGAAGCCAAGCGCTTTACCGCTCAGCCACCGTTGGATACATATTTTATTTTAACTTGTAAATTCAAATTAACTTCTTTGTAAACAATACTAAATAGAACTTTTATTGTAATTTGGACTTATTTAACTTAAGATAAAATGAAATACATTTACTAGACTTTGTTTTATGAACAAAATCTAATTACGAAACCACGTTATTTCACCCTAGCGTTTCTTCCTAAGACGACAATGACGCTTTATCTTGCATCATTCACATTACATGGCTAGCCTCTTCCCACCATCACCATAGCAACACACAACCCAACCCATAAAGTAAAATAGATACACTTATTGTTTACGAAGTGGATGGCTTCATCATTTGATGAGAATCTCCGTTCTGGAGCCAGTGGCGTAGCATACATGGCGCGAAGGGGTTCAATGAACCCGGGCCCACGGCCATTAGGGGCCCACTGCGCTTGGGCCCATGACTAGTTGAGAACTTTGGGGTGACACCAAATTGAAAAAATTAATGCACTTTTGTAAAACCGATAAATAATAGAATTTGAAAAGCCCCCTCAAAATATCCTGAGCTTTGTCCCAGAATTTATAGTAACTTAAAAAGCAGCATTTTAAGCTTTAATGTAAGGATTTGCTTTCCATCAGATTTTGTGAATTGTAATGGTGGCTAACCCTAATCGTGCTTTTGGGGTGACAATAGTTAACATATTTCCCATTCTTTTTTTTTCTAGTCTGTTTATACCAGTGTTTCTCAACCTTTTTTTGTCTGCCGGCACAGTAAAAAAACAACAAAAATTTCGCGGCACACCAAGAAGAGCAACAGTTGTTTTAAAATAAAAAGAAAAAAAGATTTACCTGTTTTTAATCATTACTTTTAATGTGAAAGTTGTGCCTATTTTTGAGAGCAAATGAGATCTATCCGAGGCTCCAAAGTCGACAAACAAACTCGCATTTCATCATCTATTGAAAGAAGTCTCTCTCTTTTCTTAGACTTGATTTCAGTCAGTGCTGAAAATCCAAATTCACAAAACCATGAAGATGAAAATGCAAAAATTATTTTGATTGCATTTAAACTGATCGCTGGATATATTTTGTTGATTGAAATCCAAAAATTATCCAGGCTTTTCTCGGCAAAACTTGACTTAAGAACTACATCGTTTTTTAAATCAATGAGCTGCTCTTCTTCTTCAGTTGTAAGATTTGTAGCTTCATAGCTTCCAAATGGATAGCTGATCCATCCATATTCATTACTTCCAATTGTTGGAAAGTAATGCTGCAATGCTGACTGCAGGTGTGTCAAAGTGTCAAGAATTTCGGGGGTAATTTCTTTGTTTGAAGCACAATCATTGTAAGAAGGAAAGCAGTCGGAGACTCCTTTCGAGATCTTACTTTGCCACAAAGATAATTTTTCACCAAATGACTTTAGTTTTGAGGATGCAGTGATGATTGTTTCCGATGGTCCTTGAAGACTTAAGTTCAATGAATTTAATTTGTCAAATAAATCAGAGAGAAATGTGACCTTAACCCACCAGATTTCGTCATGAATAGAAAATCCAAAGTCTTTTTTTTTCAGCCTCCAAGAATGAAATCAGCTCA
Source organism: Biomphalaria straminea (assembly GCA_021533235.1). Classification (NCBI taxonomy): domain Eukaryota; kingdom Metazoa; phylum Mollusca; class Gastropoda; family Planorbidae; genus Biomphalaria; species Biomphalaria straminea. The sequence continues at coordinate 1,318,097 of JADKLZ010079391.1, forward strand.
GCCTTGAGTTGGACGACACGCTTTAATACTTTTCGCCTTTGGTCGTAGTTGCTAAGTCCTTGCAAAATAAGAATTCGTTGACACATTTTTCATCCTTTATGAACCGAATAAAAGCTAGCAGCTGGGCTTTGCCGCTAACATCAGTGGATTCATCAACTTGAAGAGACCACAGAAGAGACAGTTCATCCTTAGTCACGTTGAAGTGTTCGCAGATTTGATCGTGTAAATCTGACGATAAGTCTTTTATTCTGCGTGAGATAGTATCATTTGACAAAGGAACTTGTTTAACTTTTTCGGCGGCATCAGGTCCTAGGATTGTTTCAACAACTATTGCTAAAGATGGTAAAATGACAGATTCAGCCTCTGTGTGTGCTTTCTTGCGTTTTGCTAATAACTGAGCAACCTTATAACTTGCTATCAATCCCTTTTCAGGCAGCTTTAGGTAATTTGTAAGTTTCCTAGCTTGTTTATTTTGTTGAGCCCTGATGTTTTCGAAGTATTCCTTCGGTTGGGCTTTTACAGCTGGATGATTTGTTTCCAAGTGTCTCTTCAATTTGCTTGGTCTTCAGGTCCCGAAGATATGAAACCATATCCAATGTAATCTTCTTTGTACCTTCGTTTGGTTCCTTGCTTTTCATTTAACGCTTTCGCAGTTTCATTCTTAACCCATATCTTACTGTGTACACTGGCAGTGTACGTTTTTAAAAAAATTATAAGAAAAAAACTATCAAAGTTATTTCTATTTTTTCTTTCGTTTTCGTTTAAGAACATGTTTGTCTACATTTTTGTACTTCTGTTTGACTTTTACAGTTGCGTTTTATTATTTTATTGCGCTTGAAAGTGACAACATTGTAAAAAATTGAAAAAAATGAAACCAGTTCGGAAAATGTAAGTAATAACACTTTTTTATACATATTTTCAAATAAAAGTAGTTGATTTAGAAACATAAAGTATCCTAGTATTATAATTTATTATTAGTTTTAACACTTGTAGCATGGTCTTTTTAAATTTTAATTTTTCGTAACGTACACTCCCAGTGTACTTGGTAGAATATGCCACTGTAGGAATCAATTACTGATATATGAATCAAAATAGATCAACACTTCATTTATAATATAGATTTGTTTGTTTTAACCAATATTATAATTTATTATTGCTACAAATAATAAAAGCCCTTATTATTGCAAATTATAGAACTAATTATGATGATTATAAGGTTATTATATAACGTTATTATTTGAAAAAATATAAACAATAATATGATAATTCCTTTTCTATATTTTTGTTTGTTTTGTTTTACTTGATGCAGCTCTTCTATGCTCTAGTATTTTAACTTATTGCTTAGAATAATATGTCACATTAGCAAATTATAATCTTATTATATTATCTTATATTATAATAATAATTATTGATATTTATATTATTCTTTTTAGGATTTCAAGTAAATATAAACAGTTCACAATGTCAACATTACGAATCAAGATGAGAACCTGATTTCTGATAGTAAATAAATGAATGAAACAAAAAAAAATGATTGAGATTCAGTGGCATTAGAATCATAGAATTTGTTATTAGGTCCTTATGTTATATCATAGCTTATTATGTCTACCTCTAAGACACCGTTATTTATTATGTATAATTATGTATAATTATTTTTACAATTTGTACACAATTTAGTATAGCTAATTTTCACAAAGGAATTGATTCTATAGACTTTATCAAGCTAACAGTCTTGAAATATGTGGAATGATGACTGCAACCCAATGAAAAGAATTAAAAAAAAATAGAATTTATGATTATTACATAACTGTATACGCATATGAATACACAGTGGATGTTTGGTTCAAATGCACTTCAAATACTAAAATCTTTGCTTATGAACATGATCTTTGAATATCTCACTACTGTATTATTATTTATTGTTGTAAAAAATATATCTGGATAGTACTGGTTAGTACCGGAATAATGTACATTTCATGCCTTGTTTTTGTACTATATTATTATAATTTTTTAGTAAATAAAGAATTAAAAATATACTTTTTTTGCATTAAAATACTAAATTTGTGAGTTTTTCAATGTTATAACTAATCTGTTTTCACTTGAAGATTGTAAAAAAAAAAATATTGTTTTTTTTTACATAATGTTCCTCACGGGGCCACTCGCTACCATGTACACTGCCAGTGTACGTTCTCACAGAATCGTTACTATATGGAATTTTTCAAAAATTCTTTTTGCAATGTCAAACTAAGACATTGCAAAAAAAATAGTTCATAGAAAATATTTATTTAAAGCAAGAATAAAGTTTTGGGTGTTAATGGGTTAATAACGTATTTCTCCATGGATATAAAATATAAATAATGTTTAGTGATAACTTGTTATTATTAGCATACACCTAATCAATGTACATGACACACATCGCTAATTATTATCTTTGTCAATTCATGAACTGGTGTGCATCTGCTAAGGTGGCCTTCATTTGAGTCATTATAATATTTATATATTTAGTGGGAAATTCCATAAACTGAAATGCTACCACCCCTTTTCATCAATATGGAGCGATCCACTACTATTACTGATCTTTGCAAGTGGGGATGTCATCGCGACGTAAAATAAAAAAAATAATATTAGGCAGACCTGTGTAGCGCTACATATGTGGCGTTTGAAAATTCCCGCGGCACACCTGCAAATCTTCGGCGGCACACTAGTGTGCCGCGGCACACAGGTTGAGAAACACTGGTTTATACACTTATGCGTAGTATTACAGGAATGGTTGGGGGGGGGGATCGAGAGAGATTGGTTAAAAAGTATGGGTAGTCCCGATTGTCACTAATTTCGATACAGTTGCAAATTATTCATTTTTTTAAAAGCCTAATATGTTTTTTTATTTGTTTTGTACTTAAAGTATGTAAAATAAATTTTGTTTTAACAATTTTTCGGCCTTCTTAATAAATAAAAATACTAAGACTGACAACTTTTCAGTCTCTGAACATCGGGACCTCTCGGGGTTATGCAAAACTACTGAATTTCTAGATTCTAGATCAGGCATGTCAAACTGGGTGTTCGGGGGCCGCATGCGGCCCGCGACCACCTTGCATGCGGCCCGCTTGGCCACCTAAAAAAATTATAAAAATAATGTTTAACTATTATTACGCTGGAAAACAAGAGATGAAAAGCTACTTGAATGGAAAAATAGTATTTGTTAAACTGAACAACGAGGGTGAGTCTGCAGTGAAAGCAAGCTACATAAAGTCAAACGTCATTGCAAGCCATTTCAAATCATTTAATAAATGTGATTTTATGAAGGAGTGTTTAGGGTTAAAGCCGAAGTCATTTATTCAGAAAAAAAAGGAGAAAGCATTCAAAGAAATAGCGTTAACTAGTGGCACTGTTGCAGATAGAATAAATGACATGTCAGTCAGCTTGCTTGAACAATTAAAGAACGACAGAGCTGATTTTGAATTATTTGTATTGGGTCCTATGAGTCAACTGACGTAACGGGTGTAGCACGGTTGGCTATATTCATAAGGGCATTTGACAGGAATTTTGACATATACCAGGAACTACTTGGGTACTGTTCTATGCATAACAAGCGAGGATGATTTTTGAGAAATAACAGGAGGTGTAAATGCAGTACAATTTATCTTTAGTAAAGCTAGCTAGTCTAACTAAGGTATGGCGCATCAACCATGAAATGAAATGGTTTTGATGCAAAGTTACTTGCAAAAATAAGAGAGACTGATTCTAATTTTAAATATGCTCATTTTCAGTGCATTATCATTATTATTATTATTATTATAGCTTTTATATAGCGCTACTTTCATGCTTATAGCATGCTTGGAGCGCTTTGGTGCAATCTCATTTGTAGACCAGTGGGGGTGTCGAATCTCGAACCTCCTTCTACCCAGCCAAGTTCAAGCGCACTTAGCCTCTCGATCACGAGATCTGATTTGATTCTGAAAATGCTGCTGGAAATGTGCAATTAGAGCTGATAGAATAGAAGTCAGGTTCTTAGTTAAAATCGAAGAATATTGAAATGACTGCCAAAATTTTACAGTCATTTACCCTGAACGGTTTGTTACATTGCGGAAATTTGCAGCTAGAATTCTAGCTATTTTTGCATGCACTGGTCTCTGTGAGCAGTTCTTTTCCATAATAAAAGCTATTAAAACACCTCACCGTTCGAGATTATCTGATCAAAATTTGTCTTCTGTGATGAAAGCGTCAGTGGCAAACAAACTTCAACTTGACATTAATAAAATGGTATCCCAGAAAAGATGTCAAGCATCAGGACAAAGAAAATAATGCGTAATCATAGTACTTTTTAATTAGCCAATAGTACTACAAATTTAGCTAAGGGACAGGTATGCCATTAATTATTGTATTATTTCTAATTTACATAAAACTAGTAGGCTGTTTTAAAACTGATTTTTTTTCTGCGGCCCCTTAGGTCATATTATGTTGTTTATGCGGCCCATATACCTTAATGAGTTTGACATGCCTGTTCTAGATCCATTCTTTACCATATGTCTCCGTCATTTGTGGCAGCATTCAAAACAAAAAGTTGATACCAAATTCGTATTATTATTTTTTTTTATATACTTCTAGTGATCTCCGATGACGGAACATCCAAATATAAAGAAATTAAATTAGTGGTTTCTAGGCTTTCATATTTGTTAGAATCAGACCAGGGTCGGACTGGCTTAAAAAACCGGCCGGGAAATTTGGTCATGGCGGCGGCCCACTTCATCATTAGTTTCATATCAATTTTTTGAATAATTTAATATTACTACTTATTTTTAATATAATTTAATTTTTATATATTTTTCTTTAGCTTCTATAATTATTTCATAAACATATAATAATAATAATAATAATAGTGAAATTTTAAAGTTCAAAAACACTACTTTAAGTTGTAAGAATGTTTTTATTTATAACATGTTCAAAGTCGTAATTATGCAAAACAACATTAAACAGTTAAATAACTCCTAGTTTTAACAACCTAAACATAAGAATCACTAGAGTCTAAAATTTCAATTAAACACTAACTAGTATAACCACTTTTTCATTGTTTCACTATTCGATGCTAAAACATCAATGATTTTATTGTTATTGATTCTTGGAAGAAGGTCCTTCTCACAAGACATCAGCATGAATGATTGTAAAGTTGACTGGCTCAGCAAATTTTTTAATCTGTTCAAAATGTATTTCACTTTTTATAAACGACCTCTCACAAACAACTTGTGATGAGGATAATGTCAAAACAAATGTGTAAGCCTGATACAAATTTGAATAAGTAAGACTGCAAATTAAACTTCTGGAGAACAAAATAACAACAAACAATACATTTTTTGCAATATTTGCATTTATTTCTGTGGTTGTTGCCTGGTAACTGATTCAGACT